>ML796247.1:193339-206599 GCA_009831015.1 Picea engelmannii | reverse complement strand
TTTCATGGTTGTTTGTGCATGTAGCTAGATGTCAATCCACTTCAAACATACCCAGGTCAACATTGTATGCAATGTACTTTATGTTTTAGAAAGATACAGTGTTTGACTGGGAAGAGCTAATACCATATGTACTTTGTTCTCAATTGAGAAATTACTTAACTATTCAAACGTAAAGAAATATACAATTCTTGCATTTTTCAGGATAGTTTTGTTAAATAGTTCAGACACATGTTGGTTGGGACAGAACCTAGGAGAATAACTCAGGAAGTTGAGCAGTTTCTAAGAGAAAAAGGTGTTTGTATTCAAGATGAAAAACATACATACATATGCTTGTATGGTTTCAAAGAAAATCCCTTCTACTACCTATGTTTTTATGTAATATATATTTTGTGGTAGAAGTTTTTCACCTGTATAAAACCTGGTGCATTACATTTGAAAACAAAAGAAAAAGACAATTCACTTAATTTCCTTTTCAATTTGGGGACACAAGGTTTACTAATCTATCCCATATCAAATAGGTCTCGGAAATACTTAGTGCATTTGATCTAAAGAAAGCAGAAACTCTAAGTGGTTTTGACCCCCAAAGTTTGTTTTCCTAGCACTTAAAATCAAAAGGTATAGTAATCTATTCACACAGTTTGGAGAGGAAACCAATGAGAAACCTTGTTCCAAAAATAAGATCAATGGGTGCAACAAGGAATTGGAAACAAAAATAAGCTCAAATACAAAAAAGAAAAGCAAGGTAAGACAAAGGGGCAAAGGTAAGACTATTGTCTAGTCTCCTCCCAATCCCCAGACATGTAAGAGCTCCTCCTCTAGAAAAAGAACAAAACAAGACAATGTAAACAAAAATGAAATTAATGATGTGTGTGATGGAGTTGATGGCAGAGAGAAACCATTCCATGTCAATATGAAACACACACATCTACTACCACGAAAAAAATGAAACATACCCCAAACAGAGACAATTCCCAATATTCAAGAATCATAGGAAGCCTATAAATTCCAAGAGGTGTCGATGATATGAAAATCCAAAGTATAGAATTACCTAGCTAGGTAGCCCAAATAATTGAATAAAGACTCAAGAGATCATATTGCACAAGATCTCGCCAGAGAAGAACCGATGGTGTTTGAACATCATTCCTTGATGTTGTAGAACACTCAATATCACAACAACCAAATAAAATTGTGCATAGAGAAGGTCAATGTTAAAAATAGAATGGTCTTTCACCGCTCAACTGATCACCTAGATGTTTCAGGAATTAGACCATTTGCACTCAGAACTACATCAATGCATAGGAGATTCCCTTCACCATTCCATTTCCAAGCACGAGTTACAAACTATTATATTGAAGAATTGAATAAGTGAGCTTGAGGACACACTCAATTTGAAGCCATTAATTCCAAAGCGATCATCCATACTGTTAGCAGAGAACGCTCTTCCAAGTACTCCCTGAACCTTAAAGACAATCACAAAATCCCTTCAATTTCTCAATCGATTCAGTTAGTATGTTGTTGAAAACATTAACCAAATATTGGACATAATGAGAGAGGCATGGGAGGTCAATATCATTCTACGTAATCTTTCAAAAAGTATTGAAAATATATTGACCATTTGCAAAAAGATTTGTCGCATGATCAAGACTATTATAAAAATGAGGTAGATATTTTCGTTGCATGAGTCACTAGTATGAATGAGTATCAAAGATGCCTGAAATATATTCCCTCAAAGAAAGAATATAACCAATAAAGGTAGTTTGAGAAGAACAAATAGATGTCCTAGAAGGTGCAATAGTTTTTTGCAAAAATATCAATGAAAAAAGAGGAGATTCTACTTTAAAAACAATTTCTACAGTTAAGGAACTACATGGCCCATGTTTGATTAGGAATTCAACCATAACCACCAAAGAAGAGCTTGATAGTAAGCTGACCACAATGAAAACCACATTGGCTAATGAATTCGACAGTCTCAACCAATTTGATGATGAGGAACTGAAATAGTGAATTCTTACATTTTTCATTCATCCACCAAGTACAACTAGAATGCAAAGAAGTAGAGGAGCATATTTTTATTCTTCAGGTGAAGAAAGAAATAATCATTCCGCCAATGAAAATATTTATTGATAACTAGATCAAGAACATTACAAAACAAATTTTCATCCCAGAATAAGCACCAGAAACAATTCAACAATAGTCCCACTAAACAAATTCTATAAATCCACATGCATATGTACAATAGACAAATCAGAACAAAAGAAAACTTCATTCCTGGTGAGTAGTGAAACAAGAAGTTCATCTCCTTTTTCTCTTGTTTTGTTTTATCACTTTTTAATGTGCCAAAATTGCCTCTTGTATGCTCTGTCAAAACCTAGCAGTGATTTCTCACTATGCCTCTTTCTTTGTTCCAACTCTTTCTTCTATTTCATGATACATTGTAGCCCTAATCCTAGTTTGTTTGGACAATCGCATTCACTTTTTACAGATCCTATTTAAAATACAATTGTATGTTTTTTGAACTTGGCCAAGAATGTTTTTGGCATTTATAAATATTATTGAAAAAACAATTGTATATTTTTTTACCTTGGCAAAGTACTATTTTCGCATAAGTAGTTGTTAATTTTCCAAAAAAAATTTGTTACACAAAATTCGGAAACCTGCATTCACTCTATAATTTTTGAATGAAATTTGCTATATTTCATCCACTTGTCAATATTTTTAACTCATATGTGCTTCATTACTGACAATTTAACCGACACTTGACTGTCTTTATATATATTATTTTTATCCTATCTGTATTATAGCTTAACCAACATTGTGCATTGTCAAGTATTGTTTTAATTATGAACATTATCATAATCTATGGTTCTGGACTTGATTGTTTTAAGTTCAAAGTCTTTGTCATTTTTTCAATGAAATAGCTTCTTATGTGCATATGTAGAAATATTTCAACAATGGAAGCAACGTAGCTTCATAAAAACGTGCATCTAACTCTGGGATTTATGGATCCACAAACCTCCAAAGAGGATTGGCCATAAGCAATGATTTGATTCCATACAGTCCTGCAACTCCACAGTTCAAATAGTTATCAATGCGATCAATAATATAATATTGTTATTCATTGATAGCATTGATAACTATTAGACTGGGTGTTTTTGTATGGGGGATACACCTGTGTGGAGGTGTGAAAGCTATACATGTATGCATAACATCATAGGTATAGCTTCCACACACATAGGTATATCTTCCGCACCTCCGCACAAGTGTATCCCCCACACAATAACACTTAGTCTAATAGTCATCAAGTGGTAGATGTATTGATCGTTCCTTTCCTCGCCTTCTATCTCTCGCATTCAAGTTTAACAAGATCTTTTAATATCATAATATCTTTATTTACTTTATATATTTTATTATTCTAGTAATTTTACATAATCTCTACGGGTACATATTTTTATTTATTTTATTTTACAGTGTATGACTTAACATGTTTATATGCAAGCATATTCTCAAATATGACAAGTTTAAATGTATGCACAATATTAAATATGTAGATGACAAGCGTTAATATATGTATATATGTAAAAAAACATTTTTCTATGTATATGCATATGCATAACAATATTCTATTGTTGATAACATCGACGACTATTGGACTGGGTGTTTGTTATGCAATGATGTGCATGTGTAGAGGCGAAGACACTTTGCATTGATTCATGTCCATCATTTGCTACAAACATTTCACATTTTTATCGCATATGCCAAAATCATATGCTAACATCACATTCAACAATTCACTTATTTTCATTTCTTAGAGCATCTTCTAACCCCCCATTTAACATTTCACTTATTTATTTACCAAGATTTACTATACATTGAACAATTTACCTTTTTGCTTATTTTTACAAAGTTTAATGCTAAGTGATTTTACTGCAAATACTTTGCATTTCTTTCCACATATGCTAACCTCCCCATTAAACATTTCATTTATTTACTAAATTTTACTCCACATTGAACAATTTGTTTTTTCTTATTATTACAAAGCTTTATGCCAATTGTTTTTACTATAGCATAAACAATAATGCTATTTTTTTATTATATGAATTATCTTTTGACAAAGACAATTCATTATCGATGCTTATAGTTATATTAAGTTTCATTGTTCAACATATCTTTTCCATTAAACAACATATGTTTAACAATTGACAGGTATTGTGCTGCCATGCAACCCTTGTTATATGTAGACATACAGTCATGAATTATCTTTTGACAAAGATAATGCATTATCGATGCTTACAGTTATATTAAGTTTCATTGTTCATCATATGTTTTCCATTAAACAACATATGTTTAACAATCAACAGGGATTGTGCTTCCCTGCAGCCCTTGTTATATGTAGAAATACAGTCCCCTAAATGATATGATCAATCAAGGGGATTCCAAGTGACAACAGTGCAGAAGGCCACAACCATTCCATACATTCTACTCAACACACATCTTACATCGAACACCCACTACAGTTGGAGGTACCATTACATAGTTGGACGAGCAAGGATTTACCATATTGTTTGTGTTTTTTCTGTGCATGACTACAAGAATGGGAAGTTGTAGTTTCTTCTCTTTGAGTGCAAGAGAATTGACTTTCTCTATCCAATTTGTATATCATGATTTCTCATGTTTCAATTAGCATTTTCTTATGAGAAATGTTCACTACAAGATAAAAAACATCCTTTGTAGACATGGTTATCTATGATCTATAATGAAGAGACACATCAAATGATGCCTTCAATAATGTGCTCTTTCATATTGATGGTATGATAGTTTTCCTCTCACTAACGGTCGAGCAACAAGGATAATTTTAAGAATGGAAATTTATTTTAAAATGTGGAAATCTTGGTGAATCTTACTAGTCTTTAATATGCCAACTATAAAATGTTTGGCAATATTTTTGCAAAAATATTCAAATTTCTAAGGATTTTATATAGTATGTATAACATTTTGGTGATTTTTTAGGTAAAATAATTTTAGCCTATAGAAATTAGGTGAATCATTTTTAGAATGGTGAATCTGGTTTTTGTAAAAAGAATGGAAAATTATCCCATGGGAGAAATTTAGGACCTAAAATTTTCCCTATCGATTAGACAACAAAGAAGACAGGCGCCAATTTCCTTTGAAATTTATGCCATATCTTACCTTACCACCCGCAATGAAGTAGGGATTACTCATCGACGAATTGGGTTGATTTTCTCATCAAAAATTTGTGTTTCTTCTCATCGGTGATTTGGACCGATTCTTCCATTCGCCCATGAATATTGTTTCTAAACATGTTCATTGATCATTTTGGGACAAAGTTTTCATCAATAGTTTGACTCTACCTTTCATCTGCGACTTTGGGTCGATTCCTCATTAACATTTTTTCAATTTGTTAATTCACCATATTTATTTGAATATTTATTTATTTTCTATGTACTTCTGATCCGAAAATCCTTAGATGTCAAAATAGTTCTTAAGTAAACATTAACATCCTAACAGATTCGGGAAAATGAAGATCGTTACGACTATTTGCAAAATATCATGTAAAAATGCTTACTTATCCATAAATTCATCAACTGATAATAACTTGTGGAAATAAGAATGTCAAAATAAAGAGAAATAGAGACATCAAATAATAAGTCTCATTACACACTTTGATAAAGGAGGTCACCCATCTTGGGATACGTATCTAGGTCCGCTTCCAAACAATGAGACTACTCTATTAATTCTCAAATGCTTGATACAATGATGACTTACATTGGAAAATTCAAAGACACCTTTCAACTCTGCTGCTCAAACCTAGAATCAGAGGTTACCACTAAATTCCTCTTGAAATTCTAAGAAGATTGATTATAAAATTGACTATCTTTTGAACATGTTCATAAAGACCCCCTTTTGCACATAAAACGAGACTATGGCTCTCATACATGAAAAATAGAACTAAAACTTTCATACATAGAACTTTAGCACAAAACTGACATCACCATCATATTCCACTCAAAAAACTGAGAAAAATGAGTATAAACACTCTATACTTCTCTCAAATATTCTATGGCATGTAAATCAACACCAAAATGAACTCAGTACGAATTCTTGACATGAACTTCGATGTAGACCTGATCTTGGCATGATTTTTTATGTTTTAATCACAACCCATGTGTGTGGCGCATTGGTTTGGGCACTTATTTAAATAGGGGAGTTCGGGGGGTTGAACCCCACCCAACCCTCCTATATACCCAGATTGGCATGATTTATGCACTTAAATTTGATTCCATTAGCAGTATTTAACAACCAATATACATGGTGTGTTGGTTAAGTGGTTGGGCCATTGGCCCATAGGTCATAGGGTTGACTCCGACCAATGCCCATTTGTGGTGTATTATGTTTAATTCCTTTAAATATAAAACCTTTGCTTAACAGTAACAAGTGGCTTGGTATCTTAATTGGTTTGAGCTTGTAGCTAAGTCGTTGCTCTGACTATCGGAGGTTACAGGATCGAAACCATCGAGCCCCAACAAATTTTGATGCTATTAACCAATATTGGACCATTAGAGAGTGCCACGTGGCACTCTCTGATTGGTCCATGCCACCTCAACCATACACCTATGACCATGCTGCATCATATATACAATGCCATATGCCATCTGCCATGTCATTGTACGTCCTTCCACCTAGATGCCACACCAATGTACATACTACCACATGGCACCTTTTTATTCATGACACATGGATTGTACGCATGCCACATCATCATACAAATGACATGTGGAAACATTTTATTGGTCCAATTAGGTGCATAAAAATCCATAAATGAGTGACACATGATAGCCTCTCGTGTTTCCACATCATCTTGTTGATGTCACCTTATGCCAACTCAGATGTATGGATGGTCCACATGTTATCATGTGGTATTTCCATGTGGCACCCCCATTTTTTCCTTCTACCCTATTTTTACCAAAACTTTGAAAATCCATAACTTTCTCATACGATGTTTGTTTGAGGCAATTCACATGTCGTTGGAAATATCTCAATGAGATCTAAGAAATGAAGTCATTTCCATTAGAATTTGAGATGATCAATTTCTTATCATTCTGGATCCTTTTGGATCACACCTCCCCACTGAAGAACTTTTGGATCTCCAAAAATATGGATTATTCAGAAATGAAGTGAGGATACTTCCACCTCACTTGTCCAGTATCATCCATCCATCCTGCTTGGATAATGACCACCTAACTTATCAAAAACTTATCACAACAATAATGAAGATTGAAACAACATTGTTTACCAAGTTATCCATTACCTTAAATTCACAAACTGCGTTATTCATTGTTGCAGCTAGTAAACATACTCCATTGATTACTAATAAACTAAACAACAACACTGAATATACAAATGCGAAAAAGAATGAACCAATAACATATTTTCCCTTCTTAACAGGAACAATATCAACCAAAGGACCTTCTTTACTTTCCACCGAAGCCTGTAAATATGGATCCTAGATATTAGCATTAACTAACTTGTTCACGTGCCTTGTGGTGGCAATGGTCAAATTAGTATTCATCTGATGAGCTCTCACAATGAACTCAATCCCCTCCTTGAAAAGATGATACTTGTTCTATTCCTTGTATAAAATGGCATTCTTGTCATATAATGCCTTCATCTTAAATTCATGTGTATAAGCTGGAACATTTTTCCATTTTCCTTGTCTCATATGTTGCCAAGAAATCACTGATGTTTGCATGTAAGCTAATGGATAAATTGATTTCTTAATGTGACATTAAATTCAATCCATGAAGAAATAATTTTACCATGTTGAATAAGATTATCTTATGTCTAACTCTCCCACCATATCAATTTTGTGTCACTTGGGTGAAGAGTAGACAAATGTATCCTTGCAGTGTCCTTTATTATTTTTTGTACCTTGTAATATACTTCAATTTGTTTGAACCAATTATCCAACTTCTATGCATTCAACTCTCCATCATAAGTAGGAAAATCAAACTTTACATCTATCTTTAACAAAGGAAAATCATGAGAAAGAGAAGACTTCTTAGAATCATTTTTCCTCTGATGAGAAGAATGTTCACTTTCATCAGGAGAATAAGATGATGATGATGATGATGATGATGGGGACGAAGGTGGCTTTGGAGTTTCTTCACCTTCTCCTTCTTCTTTAACTGCTTCAATTTCTATTGATGTACTTTCTCCCTTGGCCTTCTTTCAGTCTTCGTACATTTATTCCACCGCGGCCTTCATTGTCATGAACGCAGAAAATAATTTCTCTTCAATACTGAAGGGATTTTGGATTAGAAGAATCCTTGTCTTTTGTTGAAGCCATTTCTTTCTTTTGAAATGCACGTCTCAAACCAAACTCATGAATGTACTCTTCAAATGATCCTTCACCAAGATTGAGTTTGGACCTCGTAAGAATTAACTTGGAAAGACACGTCAAAACCAGCTATGATACCAACTTGATATGAAAATCCTTAGATGTCAAAATATTTCTTAAGAAAACATTGACTCTAACCAGATTCAGGAAAATGAAAATCGTTATGACTATTTGTAAAATATCATGTGAAAATTCTTACTTATCCATAACTTCATTAACTGATAATCACTTGCATAAATAAGAATGCCAAAATGTAGAGAAATAGAGACAACAAATAACAAGGCTCCTTACACAGTTTAATAATATAGTTCACCCATATTGGGATACATCTCGGGGTCCACCTCAAAACAATGATACTTCTCTATTAATGTTGAAATGATTGATACAATGACGCCTTACAATGGAAAATTTCAATAGACCCCTCAAAGACTCTATGGCACACAAATCAAGACCAAAATGAACTCAATATGAGTTCTTCTCATGAACTTTGATGCAGACCTACTATTGGCACAAATTTCTATGTTTCCATCACAAACCATGTGTGTGCAATGTCTGGGTGTTTATTTAAATAGGGGAAGTCGGGGGTTTGAAACCCACCCTATCCTCCTATATACCTGGATTGGCATGGTTTATTCACTTAAATTTGATTCCATTAGCAGGATTTAACAACTAATATACATGGTGTGTTGGTTAAGTGGTTGGGTCATCAGCCCGAAGTTCACGAGGTTGAGCCTGAGCGATACCCATTTGTGGTATATTATGTTTAATTCCTTTAAATATAGAACCTTCTCTTAAGCGTAACAAGTGGCTTGGTTTACTGATTGGTTTGGTCTTGTAGTTAAGTCATTGGTTTGAATGTCATAGGTTATGAGATTGAAACCATCAAGCCCCAACAAATTTTGATACTCTTAAACAATATTGTCCAATCGGAGAGTGCCACATGGCACTCTCTGATTGGTCCATGCCACCTAAACCATACACCTGTCACCATGCCGCATCATCTGTACGATGCCACCTGTCACCATGTTGTGTCATATGTACGATTCCACCTATCATATTCCACATCATTGTACGTCCTGCCTCTTGGATTTCATGTTACTATATGGCATGCCATGTGGAACCCTTTCAACAGTGCCATGTGGACCATACATAATCCACAACATTGAATATATTACATGTGACAACTTTTTACTAGTCTAATTGGGTGTCAAAAACATCTAAAATGAGTGACATGTGGCAGCCTCTTTAGATGCCATGTCATTTTTTTTATTTCATCATGACATCACCATGTGAAAACTTAGTTGTACAGATGGTCCATGTGTTATCCTGTGGGATTTCCATGTGGCACCCCCATTTTTTCCTTCTACCCTATTTTTACCAAAACTTTGAAAAGCCATAACTTTCTCATATGACATCCATTTGAGGTGATTCATGTGGAATTGGAAATATCTCGTTGATCTCTATGTAATGAAGTCATTTTCATTATCATTTGAGATGATCTATTTTTTAGCATTCTAGATTCTCTTGGATCAACTTCAGTGACTAAATTTTTCCTTCACCCTGCCATATTGCACTAATTGTTTCCCCTGCAACACATAACATGGACCCAAAGTTTCCTTTCTGCATATAGCAAGAATTTTTTTTATGAAGGAAATGTATCGAATGCACCAAAACCTTCCACTTGCGTGACATATTGTTTAGAAAATCACTTTTCCTTGTGTCACATCACATGAGATTAAATTTTTTATATCCACGACAGAGTGATGAAATCATATGTTGTTTGACATTTCTAATTACTTTTTGACATAGCCCGCTTCTAAGAATGAAAAACTATCTATGTTCATATGATCACATTGTTTTTAGTTTACTAAATGAATTTAAAAATAAATCGTTTATACCTTTTCATGTTATAACGATGTATCTTTTTCACTTTCAAGTACAATTGGTAGTATTTCATAATTGCAATTAAGGCTAGGCATGTTGTAGATTTTGAAAAATCCTTGTCTCTATTGAAAAGAAGGACAAAAAAAAAAAAAAAAAGCAATCATCTTTGGTGAAAACAATGACAAAGGGAAAAAGAGAAGTGGCCATCAACAAGGGTAGTAAGAAGTAAATTGCACATAATTTAACCCACTAAGTTTGATTTAGGTATATAAAATACACTGTAATTTTCTTTGAGATGAAAAGCAACAAATGGACCATTAAATGGTGAATGGACTTGGTGTTGGGCTAAATCTATGCACTATTAATTCCCACATTTAATTATAAATCAGGGCTCGTAAGCTTCTAGGTGCAAGTGTAGGAAACGCGGGATCAGAGCCTAGGCTAACCTAATCTAAATCCGGCAAAACAAACTTCAATCCCACACTGTAGCGAATCAACACTAAGGATTAATCATTGGGACATAGGAATAACTAAGTGCTATAAAGGATTAGATCACATTCTTTCATGCACTCGGGGTGATGTTTGTGTGATTAATTGTGTGTAGCTTACTTAAGTTTTTTGTCCTTAAATGATTATTTCCTATAGTGGACCCACACTTAAATGTAATAAAAGAAACAAGCAAACAGAAATGAATTCAAATGACAGGAAATAAACTAACACCTTGGGAATAATTCCAATGTGGGGAGACCATATCTCATGAGTTAGACCTCTAATCGACCCATTGGTGTTTGAAGCTATGTGAAATTAAAGTGTAAGGAATCCAAAGGTACAGGAAAATAAAGCAATATGAAAATGACTTATAAGGAAATGAACCTAAAAATCCAAGAAAATTATTCAAATGGATACAACAATAATAATGAAATATACCAAACGAAATAATGGATCTATTGAATGAATGAAAATATGTAAAAACGATCTATATGAAGACGAATAGACAGAAAGAGATGCACTTTGTATTCAATGGATTCTAGCATACTATGCATATCAGTGCATGCAACAATATTTAAGAATCACATGCTTACATCAGGCTTCAAGGTATGTATGTTATATGTTTGTGATAATAAGACAAATAAATGTCAACAGTGATCACTAAAGAATTAGCTTATCCAGAACCTGAACCCAAAGTTTGAATCTTGAAAATGCTAGACTTATTATTCCATGCACCAACATTAATATAGAAATCATAGAAAATATATCATTCCTATGATATGTTGTACTTTTATGTTTCAAGAAGGCAGATTCAATAACAAGAAATGATATACACAATGTGTTCCAAATCTCATGAGCCGAGATCAAATCCAATGTTCAAAAGTGACTTTATAAATGTTACTGAGAGCAGAGTTTTTTCATATGAAAGAGCTACAAATAGTGATCCTCTCCTCAAGCAATGATACCACAAACATATTATTTATGCAGACTAGATTCTTGGCACCAAGACAGTGTGGAAATGGATTATATAACTGTCACATGAATCAATTGTCAACAATGTTCAAAGGAGCCAAAAAAACTTCAATTGTGTAAAACAACAAAGTGGTATTATAAAATTGGAATAAAGTTGCACATATATGAAGAATGAATCTTGAGTCTTATTAATATTGAATAAAATCCAAAACTGCAATTAAAGAGAAAACTAATTAGAAAACACACCATACAATAAAATGAAAATATAATGGACTAAAACTAAATAAATTGAACATAGCAATGCTTACCCACATTGAGGGGCCCATCCCAGGTGGCTAGCACTTCTGAGAAAGATCAGATCAAGCCAAGGAGATGCACAATAGATCAAAAACAATCATCTTTTCATTTAATCATGGGACTATGTTTTTACATGGAAACCAACTCTTTAAATCTTTCTCACAAAAACAAATTCCCCCACTTACAAAAACTTCATGAAAAAAATAATGGCTCCTTCTCACAACCCTACAAGGATTATTTATACATGAAATCCATGGAGGAATCGATGAAACTGAATCCCCAAACTTACAAAACATTTTTTACAATTTTAGGATAAATCCCAAAAATCTGGGTTTTTCATCAATTTGGGCAGATTTGAGTTAGATATCCACCCATATCTTCTACACCAATTCGAATTTTGGAAAAGTGTCGCCCTATTACACAATTTTTCACACTCTAGACAAAATGCATATCGTAGAAATTCTAGATCTGATACCATATGCATGGAAATCGAGGCACAAGTTGGCAGTTTAAGATTTTTGCTAATTTTTGCATAATCATCTCCCTTGATATGGAGGTACATGTGTGTGAAATGGGTGAATTTTGACACACATGTCTGCACGTAAACATAATTCTAGACAAAACCCATGTCCCCGATTTTCTTCTAGAAACATTTCAAATTTTTGAACTATTTCTAGTACCAGACGATTGTTGATGCTGGTATCCAACGAGCACAACATTGGTATTGGATGAGCACATAATTGGTACTAGACGAGCTGATTGTTGGATGACATGGAGTGTGGGTACTAAATGACATGGAGTGTGGGTACCAAATGACTGTGCAGATATCGGTTGATTGTAGAACCTTATGGTACCAGATGACTTGGAGTACCAAATGACCTCCAGTGCGGGTACGAGATGATTTCCGGTGTGAGAACATATTGTTTGGACATAGAAACATAGGATTAAGCCATCATCAATTTTTTTTGTGTATAATCATCATTTTAATCACTAAAAGTATGGAAAATTATGTATTAACCACATAGGATGAATAAGAGGAGATAATACAAGTTTATGGTGTAATTAGGGATATATTATGGACGAAATGCAGGGAGAAGGTGTAATGATGAGTTTATTTGTATGGCGGAAAATATGAAAAAACTGGATCCCAACACTTCTTTATAAAAAATTGACTTCTTTATATATATTTTGGGGTAGTTCTA
>ML796247.1:172623-193086 GCA_009831015.1 Picea engelmannii | reverse complement strand
ATATAATTGTCAACTATGAAAAATTAATCAATCAAATGATATTATATAATTTCAAAAAAAAAAAGTTCTTGCTTCTATCATTCATATATATATTATTGTCAGTGTAAGTGCACGAAGTTCATGGACCAAAAAGTGGCAAGCCATGCAACATGAACGTGCACACACAGGAACACGTGCACATTCTTAGGAATGCACACGCATTCCTAAACCTTTAGGTTTGGAGGTGGCCAAATTTCCATGAGGTTTTCCACGTAGGTTTAGTGGAAAGAACACGTGCATGTTCCTACTGATAGAGTTTTTAAAGAGTCCGCGAGCGCGATTTCTGGTCATTTTGCACAAATTGCACTCATGTTTCTACTCTCATTGAGTGAATATGAGTTAGAGAGGAGCTAGGGAGGAAGGATCTTGCCACCGTGTCGAGGTATGTTTGATTTATCTTATTTGTAAACCAATTTAGTCATTTCCAATTTAGTTTTTTGCTTCCAAGAATCTAAATTAATTGTTTTTTGTAATTTTGTATTTTAAATAAAAAACCAACCTAATTTAGATGCCATGGCTTTTAAATTGTAGCATATATAATAAAATGGAACATCGAGACAATGAAAACTGCTCAAAAGAAAACCAAGAAGATAAAAACCGCAACCCACAACAAGCACCCAATGTAAACAGTCAAACTGATGAGGGGTTGGTTATATCAAGAAACCTTGAGGAACAATTAAGGGACACTAGAGAGCCTTGCATAGTCTCCTTGGCCACTTCTTTGGACATCATTTTGAAGTCCATTGCAAGTGCCCAAGGGAAATTGAACTCTATTTTTTATTATAGGGAAAGAATGTATGATTACTACAACACTGGTTTGGACAAAAACCAAGTCAAAGACCTAGGCATTTAAAAACTACAATTATTGTCTATTTTTAGGGATCCTAGAACTGGACAAGAACTACCATTGAAGAAGAAACACATCTCCATTGATTGGTGCATCCATCCACGGATTAGTCAAAATTGGATGGATAGGTGGTATATGGTTTTTGATAAACCTCGTTGTAATAATAGGGAGATGCCCTTATAGTTTCTGAGAAAATTATGGGTTGAGTTTATTTTGGGTAAACATGTCAACTACTTTGACATTGGAGACTTCCACGGGGTGGGTCTAGGATCTGCACAGGACCGCGATCATGCCAGGTGTGGCCCCGTGCTAGTGTTGAGTTTTGTACCTTGGGAGGTGTTCCCCATGTGTTTTTGCTCTCCTAAACACATGTGGGATGGACTATACACTTTGTTCCTTGTACTTTGTGTCTAATTTCACTTTGAGTTAGGATTTTTAAGTGAAAAGTGAAATTTTTTCATTTATGCCTAAAATGACTATTAATTCACTGTGGGTGAATTAGAGACATAAAGTGAACTTAGGTAAATTAACCCAAAGTGGGTTATTGAGTGAGATTATTTTTGGGTGATCTCAACCTTTGATTATATGGGAGATGGGATGATCTCATCCATCGGATTATTAGGTTTCCTTATGGAGGTTCAAGAGGGGCGCAAAGGGTAAAGGATATATTATAACTTCATTTGATCACTTGGAGAGAGAGATTTGGTATGAGGTTTGTTTCATGAGGTTTCTTGAGCTTGGGTGCATGCTTTCATGGAGGGAGGCATTCAACTATTGGCTTGGTTTATTTATTGAGGAGTATCCATTACTATGGAGGGGGCACTAGTTGAGGAGGGCGCATCAGTAGTGGGGAGGACTTCTACCCATAATATTACAGTGGGATCAGTTGTAGAGGGAGGCCACACAACAGAGATTCATTCCTTTGGAGGGGTTTTCCATTCTAAGCTCACAGCTTGCATCTGGAGCAGATTCAGTGGATTTGAGATCTTGTATGGGGGGCACACCTTCCTAGGGCGCACCTAGTTCTTTTGGAATTGTATTTCATCTTAGATAAAGATTCTATTGTATCATGTTCATCTATATTTTTTACTTCCTATATTATAGCATCTACATTCCTCATATATAGACATATATCCCAAACTGGTTTTCCCCGAGGGGGGTTTATCTAGGGTCATGTTGACCAAAAATACCTATGTACAAAATGATGTATGTTATTCTTTTAGATATTCTTATTTTTAGTTATAAATATCATTAGGTGTATTGTATTTATTTTAGTATGCATGTGCTAACTTATGGTTACTAAAACTACATGTTGGAGCACCTAAAATTGCAAGTACAAACGTAACAAATTAGCAAGAAGTTCCTGAATTGTTGGTTGTCCTAAAACAAGAGCAAAACATTTACATAACAATTGAAAATTAGAGCCAATTTGTGTTCAAAGACAAACCTAGTTGGAAAGCTTGATAGGACATGAAAATATTCATGGTATCAGAGCTGAGTGGCTGAAATTTTGAGTATTTTGGACAACACATGTGTTGGCTATCATATGCATCTTCTTGGCATAATTTTGTGGACAGTCGTTGACTCATTTAGTGTTTGTTAGAGGGAAGATTTTTGTAGAGGATTGTTGGGCAGTTTTGGTAGTTTTTCATCAATCTCTTTTCACAACTACGGAGTAGGAGTGAGGATGATTGACTTGACCTATTTTCACATTTATTTTGCTAGGTGTGAGGTCATAGGACGCTTGTCTCTTTTCATAGGAGTGAGGTCATAGGAGGTCATAGGACGCTTGCTTGTGAGGCAACAATTCCTTGGCAGTTTGAGCATCAGTTAGGAGTGTAGTTTGGCAGACATGTCAGCATCTCATATGCGTGTTGAGGACAGGTTAGATTGGGCTAGCAATTGGTCACCTTGGAAGGCAAGGATGGTCTTTGTCTTAGAGGACCTCGAGCTATGGGACATAGTCGAGGTGACTATTCCATTCATTCCTGTCACTTCTCCCATCTTGGTGGTAGAATTCAGGAACAGGAACAACAAGGCAAAGAGGACCATTTGTGATGCAGTTTGTGATCATATCATACCCCATTTGATGGGGAAGAATTATGCATACAATATGTGGTCATCTCTATGTAAGTTATATGAGATCTCCAATGAGAACCAGAAGATGGTTCTTCATGACCGACTTAGGGGCATTCACATGCTCAAGGATGAGTCGGTAACTTCATTCCTTGGTTGCTACACTCAGATGAGAGATGATTTTGGAGCTGTCGAAGAGGTTGTTGATCCTAACTCTTTGGAGCAGCAAGCTATGAATATCTTCACCAAACCGTGGGTTCCATTTGTACATGGCATTGTTTCCAGGGAGGTCATGCCTACATGGGAGAGGATGTCGGATGACTTCATCCAAAAGGATATTAGGATTGTAGTTAAGGATTCTGGACAATGGCAACAACATTTTGGTCAGGGTGATAAGGATATTTCTCTTTGTAAAAAGGGCAAGAAGAAGGTCAACCATGGGGGTGAGCAGGGTCCCACGTTTGGGGCCCCACCACAGGGGAGTGGAGGAGAGAGAAACAATGGTCATAGAAGTGGTCAGAGGAGAGATATGAGCAAAGTGAAGTGCTTTGTTTGTAAGAAGTTTGGGCACTATGCTGGACAGTTCCCTAACAGGAAGAAGAAGAGGGGTGGTACTATAGCTACAACAGAGGAGGCATATTTGCATACACAATTTCAGAGAGAGTGTTCTTTTCTCATATGCTACAGTTCAGCTGAGATGGCACTCAGTATTTGGAATATTGACAGCGGGGATTCGATCCATATGACTAGAGTTCGAGAGAAATTCAATGATCTCAAAGACATTGAGGTCAGGATACAAATTGCTCTTAGATATGACACATTGGTAATTGTTGTTGGGATTGGAACAGTTACCTTTTAAAGAGATAGCATGCCACCTTTATCATTTAGGGACATTCTCTATGTCCCTTGGCTGAAGAAGAATTTGATTTCAGTTTCCACCCTCCAGGATAGAGGTCTTGAGGTGACATTTAGAGGCACCAAGGTACTCATTCATCCTCGGGGATCTTCACTTTCCTCAGGAGAGGTGATTGGAGTGAGGGATGGGAAACTATTCAGATTTCATTTTCAGCCACTGCATGCACTAGCAACGAGCATAGACAACAACAGAAATATATGTGATTTATGTTATCGTAGGATGGACCACCTACATCATGGAGATCTCGGAGGGTTGAGAGATTTTGTGACCGGAGTGCCACATATCAGTATAGAGCATTAGGATGTTTGCAAAGGGTCTGCGCTTAGTAAGTTTACCAAGGCCTCATTCCCCATAAGTGACACCAGGTCAGCTGGGATACTGGATTTAGTACACACGGACGTGTGTGGGCCCATGACTCAGAATTCCTTGAGTAGTTGTGAGTACTATCTCACATTTATTGATGACTACTCAAGGAAGACTTAGATCTATTTCTTGAAGGCCAAGAGTGAGGTCTTCACACGGTTCCAAGAGTTCAGAGCTCTTATGGAGAACCAATGTGGAAAGAGGAACAAAGTATTGCAGTTGGATAATAGGGGGGAGTATTCCTCTAGGCAGTTTGTATAATTTTGTGCCCAACATGGCATTAGAAGACAGATGACCATACCATACAACCCCCAGTAGAACGAGCTTTCCGAGAGGAAGAATTGGGCCATTACCAATGCAGCGAGATCCATGCTGCATGATCAGTGTTTTCCTTTGTAATTATGGGTAGAGACATGTGCTACTGTATTTTACCTATAGAACAAGAACCCCCACAGGATATTGGGGAAGATGACTCTTGAGGAGGCCTTCACTGGTAGGAGGCCAGATTTCAAGCACATCAGGATCTTTGGGTGCTTGACCTTTTCTCATGTCCCCTCGGAGAGGAGGAAATATCTAGACCCCACAACCCAGCATGGGATTCTAGGTGGATAATCAAAGGTGTCCAAATCCTATCGCATATACATTCTTCCACTTAGGAGAGTGATGGTGAGTAGAGATGTTAGATTTGAGGAGGATAGGGATTTTTAGAGATCTCTTGAGTCGAGAGTCGGATTTGAGGATGATGCAAAGGCACCGATTGCAGTCTCAGAGGGAGAAAAGCCTTAGGTATCACGTACACTAGTATCAGGGATGGCAGGGTCACCATGCACAGCTTCAGGGTCATATACAGAGCATGTTCAGTCAGATGGGGCATAGACTTCAGGATCTCAGAGTGTTGATATGAGTCCTAAGGCAGTCACTCTTGGGCAGAGAGACCTTACTTCTCCATTGACCACTTCAAGGAAGAGGAGACCTATATGGTTTTAGGAGACCCTAAAGGAGGCCATAGAGAATGTAGGGGATCCCAAGAGCTAGGTTAGAGAGAGCAGGCCTCCAGTTAGATTGGGTGAATATTTGGCACTAGTGACAATTTTCAAAGATATAGAGCCACATACATTTGTGCAGGTAGTGGACCAGCAAGATTGGAGAGAGGCCATGGTAGAGGAGTATGACTCCATTGTGCACAATGATGACTAGTAGGTGGTTCTGAGGCCAGTAGGGAAGTCAATTGTGACTTCTAGGTGCTTGTACAAGATCAAGATTGTTGCAGATGGAAGCATTGAGAAACACAATGCTTGTTTTGTGGTGTGAGGCTTCTCTTAGATTAAGGGAGTTGATTATGATGAGACTTTCACACCAGTTGTAATATACACATCCATCAGGAGTGTCATTTCCATATAAACAGAGATGGGTTGGAGAATTCACCAGATGGATGTGAAGACCGCATTTCTGAATGGCTTTATTGATGAGGAGGTGTAAATAGAGCATCCATAGGGGTTTGAGGTGAGTGACAGGGAGACTCATGTGTGTCTTTTGAGAAAGGAACTATATGGTCTAAAGCAAGCTCCCTTAGCTTGGTATTCTCACATACACACTTACTTGCTTCAGATGGGATTCGAGAAGAGCAATGTTGATCCTAACCTCTATTTCATCATTAGAGGTGAGGACACGCTTATTCTCATTTTATATGTGGATGATTTTTTCATCACTGGAGCTGAGGATATCATAGCTTAGTGCAAGTTGGGACTTGCATCAAAGTTTGAGATGAGTGATATTGGATTGATGCACTACTTTCTGGGTATGGAGGTATGACAAGAGGAGGGTCACATATTTCTCAGGCAGGGGAAGTATGCAACAGATATTTTGAGTAGGTTTCAGATGGAGGACTGTAGATCCATGTATACACCTATGATTACCAACTGGAATAAGCTTAGTGCTTCAGATAGCTAGTTGGTAGATGCCATAGTTTACAAGCAGTTGATCGGTTCACTCTTGTATCTGGTTAACACTAGACCATATATTTGTTTTTTCATGAACACTCTCATTCAGTACATGGTTGAGACGAGGAGTGTTCGCATGGTTGGGGAAAAATTAGTTTGGTTATTGCCTAGACTATGTCAGAGGAGATGGAGTCAGTTTGGTTGACTACACAGAATCAAACTGGGTAGGATCTACTACTGACAGAAAAATCACCTCAAGGTGTTGCTTTGGTTTGGGGTCAGGACTTGTTTCATGGTTCAGCCAAAAGCAAAAGTCAATTTCTTTAAGTTTGGCTGAGGCAGATTATATGGTGGCCAGTCAAGCTAGTTGCGAGGCCATTTGGATTCGAAGATGCTGGTTGGTTTGTTTGGTCAGGAGATGCCACCGACCGTCATTCACTATGATAATCAAAGTTGCATAAAACTCTCTGAGAATCTAGTGTTTCATGACTAGTCGAAGCATATTGAGATCAGGTACCACTTCATTCATGATTGGATTCAGAGAGGGGTAGTTCAGTTGCAGTATGTATCGATAGACGATCAGGTTGTAGATATTCTCACCAAGGCCCTGCCAAGGGGAAAACATGTCTACTTCAGAGACAAGATGAGCTTGGTGAGGAACACCTTCCTCGGTAAGAGGGAGTGTTGAGTTTTGTACCTTGGGAGGTGTTCCCCATCTATTTTTGCTCTCCTAAACACAAGTGGGATCAACTATACACTTTGTGCCTTGTACTTTGTGTCTAATTTCACTTTGACTTAGGCGTTTTAAGTCAAAAGTGAAATTTTCACATTTATGCCTAAAATGACTATTAATTCACTTTGTGGGTGAATTAGAGACATAAAGTGAACTTAGGGAACCTAACCCAAAGTGGGTTATTGAGTGAGATTATTTTTGGGTGATCTCAACCTTTTATTAGATGGGAGATGGGATGATCTCATCCATCAAATTCTTAGCTTTCCTTATGGAGGTTCAAGAGGGGAGAAAAGGGTAAAGGAGAGATTATAACTTCATTTTCTCACTTGGAGAGGAAGAGAGGGATATTTTGTATGAGGTTTGTTGCATGAGGTTGCTTTATATTAGGCACATGATTTCATGGAGAGAGGCATTCAACTATTGGCTTGGTTTATTTATTGAGGAGCATTCATTGTTGTGGAGGGTGCACTTGTTGAGGAGGGCGCATCAGTAATGGGGAGGAATTATACCCATCAGATTGTAGTGGGATGAATTGTAGAGGGAGGCCACACAACATATCTTCATTCTTGTGGATGGGTTTTCCATTCTGAGCTCACAGCTTGCATCTGGAGAAGATTTAGTGGATTTGAGAGCTTGTATGGGGGGCGCACCTGGTTCTTTTGGAATTGTATTTCATCTTCAATCAAGATTATATTATATTAGGTTCATCCATATTTTGTACTTTTTTTATTCCACCATCTACTTTTCTCATATATAGACATATATCCCAAACAAGTTTTCCCCGAGGGGGATTTATCGAGGGTCATGTTGAAAAAAAATACCTATGTACAAAATGATGTGTGTTAATATTTTAGATCTGCTTATTTTCAGCTGTAAAGATCATTAGGTGTGTTGTATTTATTTTAGTATGCATGTGCTAACTTATGGTTACTAAAACTACATGCTAAAGCACCTAAAATTGCAGGTACAACCGTAACAAATCAGCAAGAAGTTCCTGAACTATTGGCTGTCCTAAACCAACAAAAAAACATTTACATAACAATTGAAACTTAGAGCCAATATGCAGTCAAAGATAGACCCAGTTGGAAAGCTTTATAGGATCTGAAAATCTTTAGTTAGGTACTCATCTCCCCAAGTGAAGGCCCGACCCCCCTACCCGATATCCTCCTATTGCAGAGATCTTGTAGCAGGTAAAGCTAGTCATTTCATCATTGAATCGTAGCTTAGTGCAACAAAATATATTTGTTTCACTATATGGGTAGGAGGTTCCATCTAGTGACATTGATAGAGGGGCTAGAGATTCAACATGCACAACATATTATAGTGAGGATAGGGCACATGGACATAGAAGTCATCCATGTGAACCTCAAATATGCTCGAGCTATGGGAAAACATGCTAGGAGTATATAGAGCCCAATGAACAACATAGCTTCATGGAGGAGGTAAGTATTGTAGCATTTCTTTATGTTCTTAATTGTCATGTGTATCTATATTTATTTTTTATTATGTGTATTTATATCAATATTTTATTTATGTTGTTTTTCAATTGTTACGTCCTAGTAATAGACCCTCTACGCCAATGGATACATCAATGCCTAGCCCCACCACTGATGCAACAGTAGAGGAATCTTTTTCATTGGGTGCATCCCACACGCAGGTATGTGTCACATATGATAAATTCACCATAGTCATTTATTTGTTTTATGTCATCCTCAAATTTTTAAAGTTCTCGTGTTTCTACAGTATTTGCGACTAGGTGATGTCGAGGAATGTCCATCTAGGATGGACAAGTCACCTGCATCACATGTATCATGTTTAGAGTTAAATATCGTATAATTTACAAATTGTTTGTGTTTATGTTTTTGAATTTTATTAGTTGGTACTAATAGTTCAATTTTATTAATATGTATGTAAGTCGTGGATATATTTGATAGCTATAGTACTATTTAACTCCCTGAGCACCTAGGCCTTGCTTCTAGGTTACCTTTCTCTAGGCCTAGGGAGTTGCATTCATTTTTACATCCAGTGAGGGTCCATCATTTCCCACCATAATCATTTCCATCGGCCCCATCGACTGAGACTACCACAATAGAGGTTGTCTTGGAGTAGATTGTACAACCTAGTTCTCCATATTCTAGTGAATCTCCATCAAGGCCTAATATCTTCATGGTGAGATAATGAATTAGTGAAAAAAAATTATGTTTCATGAATTTTATTTTACTCATATTTGTTTAATTTTCTTGACTTGATCCTTGTAACTGATGTAGGGTGGAATCACAAAGAGACTAGAGTCATGGAGAAGGGTAACACCCTCATGATTGACAGTAGCATATGTGGTGAGTTGTATTAGGTTAAATTAAAACGTATCATTTTATATGTTTATTAATTCATTGAGGAAAAGAAACTTATAACAATGTTTATTCTTTGTGCAGTCTCCAGAGTGTCGAAGCACGCCCATGCCTAAAACCTCTTGAGGTGCTTCCTCGAGAAAGAGAAGGAATATTGATTTCCAGGATGCTCTTGAGGGTGGTGAGGATAGCAGTGGTCAATGATTGACCAACTACTGCCATTTTCTATCTAGGCCACCATATGGATGTTTTTTATGTTAGGGCACTTGTTGTCGCTTTGTATATTGGGCACAAGTTTCCATTTTGTAAAAAATGAACAATTTAGACAATGTTGGATATATATATATATATATATATATATATATATATATACACACATTTCATGGCATGTTTTTTTATGATTCTCATTGTTTCTGCAATTTATGTTAATGAATATATGAATTTCAAAGTGTTCGAATTCCAAATTGTAGGAATTTTGTGTGTATTAATCTCTTGATTTTATTTTAAAGTGATTATAAATACTTGCATTACACATTAAGGAATATATTATGGTGGAAAATATTGTTAAGTGCTCAATCTATAAGCAATTAATGGTTCTCAAGTAACATTGCTTGCTAATCAACTATGTATCTCTACATCATTGATAGATCATTCCTTTTGAATTAATGGCATGAATGTTGTGGATATCCATATTCTAACTCACAACCAACAATGCATGGAATACCTCTTGAATTATCTCCATCTAAATCCAATGACAATCCACACCAAAATAGTGGTCACTTGAAAATATTGTGACCTAAAAAATGTCATATTACAATAATGTTTTGTAGAAATAAATTTTCTCATTTATCTTCTACAAAATTGTAAATCACTTAACAATCTCATCTCAATGTTATGTCAAATTAACCTCCATAACTAGCACTATAATTACTCAATTACGAAGATGACATAATATAAAATTCAATTATGCAAGTACACAACATTTGGACAAACCAAACATGTCATATACATTTAGAATATGAAGTACATCCACCTACCAATATCTTATCAGGGGTAGTTAGAAGTTGGGCTCTTCATACCCTAGCGATGGAAACCATAAGATAACATTAGACAATAGCTCACTCCATTAGAAATTATCAACAAGGTATCATACACAATGGTAAGTCCTTTTTGGAACCTACATTTGTATCTCGTACTTGTACAATATCAAATCCCTCTATCTTCTCGATAACAAGCAGATTATGTAGCACTAGGGTTATAAAATGCCAATAAACCCTAACTTCTTCTCTTACAAAAGATACATGATAAAATTATTTATTTTATCCTATAGGTATAAGTCCTAGTATTCCTAGTCTCCTTAGGAAAAAACCTTGACCCTGGTCTTCCCTTGGAATTCCATTGAGAATCCTAGTTGCTAGTTTCTTAGTTGATTCAGTCCATAATTTGACCATTTTCTCAGTCACACACATTATTCCCCTCTTTCTATGCATGACATATATAAAATCATTTGATTTATGTGTATCCCTTCATAAATTCCCAAAAGAAGAATCAATGACTCATTAATGCACTCATGTTTGTTTAGCTTGTGTAGTGTGTATATGTAAATTTTGATAAACCCATCAATTATTAATAACATTTATTCAA
Source organism: Picea engelmannii (assembly GCA_009831015.1). NCBI lineage: Eukaryota > Viridiplantae > Streptophyta > Pinopsida > Pinales > Pinaceae > Picea > Picea engelmannii. Next base: position 182,180 of record ML796247.1, on the reverse strand, counting down.
TCTTCCATGATGTCCACTAAACTTATTGATTTTGATCAATAGAATTATAGAGTTCACATGGAAACTAGATCTTAGAATGGGTATCATTTTCCACCTACAAATAAAGGTTTTGAGGTTACATTTCATGACACACCATAGAAAGTAATTCTATGCTACCAAAATTCCTCTAGGGAGAGTTGAAACCATTATTCTTTTCCCTTCACCATCTATGAGAGTTTATTGCATAGTCCTGCCCAATTTTGGGGTTAGAGCACACAAGGAGACAAAGGACCCTCCCAAACCCAATCCCACAAACCTGTTGATTCCATGACATTGTCATGCCATGCCTTTCCATGCCATGCCATCTTCATTTCCATGCCATTGTCATACCTTGCCAAGTCATTCCATGGCATGCCATTTCCATACCATTGCATTCTCCATGCCATTTTCATGCATTGTCATGCCATAGAATTTCCATGCCTTTCCAAGCCATGGCATGACATGCCATTTCCATGCCTTGCCACGTCATGGCATTAACATTACATTGACATTCCATTGCCAATCCATGCCATTTCATTTCCATGCCATTTCCATTTCCATGCCATGCCATGCCATTGTAATGTAGATTCCCATGTTTTGTCATGTAGTTTCCCATTTTAACCTATATAACAATAAATATAACCTTCCATAAAATTATGCAACGAAAAATTCAAATTAAAATGTGGATTTCAATGAAACAAGAATATAAAAAAAAGAAACGTTTTCATGCCATTTCCATGCTTCAAAATTAAACCCTAGGAATACACCTTGACACCTTTTATTACATTTATGTCATAATTTTCAGTCCTTTAGGGATGTCATGTCTTGAATATTCTAGGGATGCCATGTGTCATATTTCATTTCGGCATGCATTTGTTATTTAAACCCTAGTTTAAGATTGCATTTTTATCCCCCCTTTCATTTAATGATTACTTGTTTTAAGGGATGTTTTATTTGTCCTTGTTTTGCCTTGCCTTGCCATGTCATTCCTTTCCTTGCCATGCCATGTCTTTCCTTGCCTTACCATGCCATGACATGCATGAATTTCCATACCTTGCCTTTCCATGCCATGTTTTGCCTTGCCTTTCCATGGTATGGTATGGTATGCCTTGCCATGTCATGCCTTTCCTTTCCCTTCCATGGTATGGTATGGTATGGTATGTCTTGTCATGCCATGCCTTATGGTATGGTATGGTATGGCATGCCTTTCCTTGCCTTTCCTTGGTATGGCATGGTATGGTATGGTATGCCTTGCCATGTCATGTCTTTCCTTTCCCTTCCATGGTATGGTATGGTATGGTATGTCTTGTCATGCCATGCCTTATGGTATGGCATGGTATGGCATACCTTTCCTTGCCTTTCCATGGTATGGCATGGTATGGTATGGTATGCATTGCCTTGAATTTCCATGGTATGGTATCAAATGCCTTGCCTTGTCATGGTATGGTATAGTATGGTATGGTATGCCTTGCCTTTCCTCACCTTGTCATGGTATGGTATGGTATGGTATGCCTTACCTTTCATTTCCATGGTATGGTATGGTATGGTATTCCTTTCCTTTCCTTTCCATTGCAATGCCTCACAATTAAACCCTAGGAATACACCTTGACGTCGCTTATTACATGTTTGTCATAATTTTCAATCCTTTAGGGCTATCATGTCTTGAATATTGTATGGTTTGCATGTGTCAACTTGCATTTCAGCATGCATTTGTTATCGAAACCCTAGTTTAACTTTAATTTTTAGCCCCCTTTCATTTAATGATTACTTGTTTTAATGGATTTTATATTTGTCCTTGTATTTCATTTCATTGGATTTCCTTGCCATTCCTTCCCTTTATCATGCCTTGTGTTTCCATGCCATACATTTTCTTATCTTACCATGTCATGCCATGCATGAATTTCCATACCTTGCCTTGCCTTGCCTTTCCATGGTATGGTATGGTATAGTATGGTATGCCTTGCCTTGCATTTCCTTGCCATGGTATGGTATGGTATGGTATGGTATGTATTTCCTTGCCATTTCCATGCCTCGCAATCAAACCCTAGGAATACACCTTGACACCTTTTATTAAATTTATGTCATAATTTTCAGGCCTTTAGGGCTATCATGTCTTGAATATTATATGGCTATCATGTGTCATATTTCATTTCAGCATTCATTTGTTATCTAAACCCGAGTTTAAGATTGCATTTGTAGCCCCCTTTTATTTAATGACTACTTGTTTTAAGGGTTGTTATATTTTTCCTTGTATTTCCTTGCCATGCCATGCCATGCCATCCCTTGTCTTTGCATTCCTTGCCATGCCATGCCTTACATTTCCTTTCCTTTCCATGGAATTCCTTGCCTTGCCTTGCATTGTCTTGGATTGCCACGCCATGTCATGAATTGCATTTCCTTCTCTTTTCTTTCCATGCCATGTGATGACTCTGTGTTTTTCCCATTTTTCCTTTATCCAAATCTCTTTTTTCACATGGAGATTATACAATTTATACTTCTATTAGCTCTCTTTGAAGGTATTAACAGGTTTCTTCCATCGATTTGCTATGGATCAACATAAGGTATGTGTAGTCCTTATTTTTTATTATTTTATGATGGTTTATCTTTAATTGAGTTAGTGGAATATATTAACACTTTTCATTTGTTTGAAATAGGTCAAAAATGAAATCCAACCCTTGATCTGACCCTCGATCCAGCCCTCGATCTGACCCTCGATTCAACCCTTGATCCGGCCCTTGATCTAACCCTTGATCCGACCCTCAATCTATCCATCGGAGCATAGTGTAGTTGTGGGTTGGTATATTGGCAGGTTGTTCCTAGAAAACACAAAACATGGGTTTTGTACTTGTTCGAACCCTCTAGCTATGGAACTCATTACTTTGATTCAAACAATTGCGTTCAACCTCTATTTTGAGCGCATGATTTGTTAATAAGATATTTTCTATTATTAAGTTTTAATGAATTTCTGTTGTAGGAGAGCGCCGACCCTTTTAGTGGTTGACCTCTCATCTATGTCTGAAAAATCTATAAATAACAGAACTCTCTCTGAAACCAAAGACAGATAATGATATAATCACTATTTTGAATTCACCTCTATAAAATCGATTATCTTGTTAATATAAGCTAATGCATTGATCGTGTTTGTCTATTGAACTAGAGTAGTACCATGACTACCTAGAGGGCCCACTAGTGGTATTTGTGTCTTATTTATTTTCTATGTACTTACATTTATGCATATAACTCTTTTGTGTAGGTTATTTGTTGTATCTTCATCTTTTTGCATATAACTCTTGTGTGTAGGTTGCTTGCTGAAGTTGTGTTTTCTATATAAGTTACAGGTTACTTGTAGTTGTCTATATTTAAATATTTAATTTTCCATTCTATGACATATAACATCTCTTATGAAGGTTGTGTTTTATTGATGTGTATATGCTCATAGTCATCTAACTGTTCAATTATATACAAGCTTTCTTTTCTCATTTTATAAATTGTAGGTTACTTGCAGATTAGTCATGTAGACAATGTACATAACAGTCATCTATGCTTTATTAAGATATGGTTTTCAATTACTTCATGTAGGTCTACATAAATTATTAACTCTGTGTAGAATATTTCTAGTATCAGTGTGATAGGATAAGTGTTGATTTTGAATCTCTTTTGAACAATGTTTATAGACTATATTGATTATAAGAACATGTATCTAATTAATTGATATTTCCTTAATAGCAAATCTTTCCATAGACTGTCTTGTTTATACTCTACATATCTCTATATAAATTAATATTGAATTGATTCCTCTTGAATTATCAGTAGTGTTAAGGTGCCATCGTGATATAATTCACCATCGTAGAAATAACCATTACATTTGAATATCATCGTGATGTTGTTTACTTTCAGTGAGTGAGATTAGTGTAATGATGTGGTTTATTTTATGTAGGATAAGAGTAATTGTGAGTTTTTAAAGAGATGCTTTAAGAATAGAGTTCATTGTGAAGAAGTCCTTTTGAAAGATAGCTTGTGTTTATTCAAGGATTGCCTGCTTATTCAAGGATTGTCTGCTTATTCAAGAATTGCTTACTTAGAGTAATAACCTCATTGTTCATAGTTATAGATTTATTTTAAAGAGCTTTTTACTTAGACTAATGAGCTCACTAATTATCGTTATAGATTACTCTGTACATTTAAAATAAATTTTATTGTTCAAATAGATCTCAACTTGTCTAGAGTATTTTAAATCATTTTTAAAATAGAATTGTAGATTGAAAATAGAAATTTGATCCTTAGGGAAAACCATTTTCTTGCCTAGTTAATTCACTTTCCAGACCTCATAAGCAGTTACTTTTCCTTTCTTCCTTGAGTCATACTATGTCACAACTCTAAGTTTACTTACCCTAGTCGATAATTTAATTGAGGTAAATTAAGGTATATAGTTTACCCATCACCATGCCATGCAATGTCTTACCTTGCGTTTCCTTGCATGACTTTCCATACCTTGCCTTTCCATGGTATGGTATGCTATATCTTTCCTTGGTATGGTATGGTATGGTATAGTATGGTGTGCCTTTTCGTTCATTTCCTTGCCCTGCCATGGTATGTTATGGTATGGTATGGTATGCCTTGCCTTGCCATGGTATGGTATTGTATGGTATGGTATTCCTTTCCATGCCATGCATTTCCTTTCCTTTCCATGGTATGGTATGGTATGTCTTTCCTTGGTATGCCTTACCATGACATGCATTTCCTTTCCTTTCCATGCTCATGGTATGGTATGTATTTCCTTGCCTTGCATTGTCAAGCTATCATATGGTATGGTATGGTATCTTATTCCTTGCCTTTCCTTGCCAAGCCATGGTATGGTATGGTATGGTATGCCTTGCCTTGGTATGGTATGGCATGCCTTTCCTTTCCATGGTATGGTATGGTATGGTACGGTATGGTATTCCTTTCCTTGCCATGCCATGGTATGGTATGGTATGGTACAATATGCCTTTCCATGCCATGCCATGCCTTTCCTTGCCATGGTATGGTATGCCATGCCTTTCCTTACCATGGTATGGTATGGTATGGTATTCCTTTCCTTGCCTTTCCAAGCCATGGTATGGTATGGTATGGTAGTCTTGCCTTGCCTTGCCAAGACATGGTATGGTATGGTATGGTATGCCTTGCCATGCCATGCCTTGCCTTGCATGGTATTGTATAGTTTGGTATGCCTTTCCTTTTCTTGTTGTGCCGTAGTATGGTATGGTATGGTATGTCTTGCCTTGCCTTGCCATTGTATGGTACGGTATGGTATGGTATGGTATGGTATGGTATGCCTTTCCATGCCATGCCTTGACATGGTATGGTATGGTATGGTATGGTATGCCTTGAATTTCCTTGCCATGGTATGGTATGGTATGGTATGGTATGCCTTTCCATGCCATGCCATGCCTTTCCTTTCCATCATATTGTATGGTATGGTATGGTATGGTATGGTATGCCTTTCCTTGCCTTACCATAGTATGGTATGGTATGGTATGTTATTGTATGTCTTTCCTTGCCTTGTCGTGGTATGGTATGGTATGGTATGCCTTGCCTTGCACTGCCTTGCCAAGCCATGGTATGGTATGGTATGACTTGCCTTGGTATGGTATGGTATAGTATGGTATCCTTGGCATGTTATGGAGAGGTATGGTATGGTATGCCTTGCCTTGCCATCCAATTTCCACTACCATGCCTTTCCTTTCCATGGTATGGTATGGTATAGTATGCAATGCCTTGCCTTTCCACGGTATGGTATGTCTTTCCTTGCCTTTCCATGGTATGGTATGGTATGGTATGGTATAGTATTCTTTCCCTTGCATTTCCTTTCCTAGCCATGGTATGGTATGCCTTGACTTGCCTTGCCTTGGTATGGTATGGTATGGTATGGTATGGTATCATTGGTATGGTATGGAGAGGTATGCTATGGTATGCCTTTCCTGGCCATGCCATGGTATGGTATGATATGGTATCCCTGGCATGGTATAGTATGACACCCTTTATTACATTTATATCATAATTTTCAGCCCTTTAGAGATCATGTCTTGAATATTGTAGGGTTGTCATGTGTCATCTTTCATTTTAGCATGCATTTGTTATCTAAACCCTAGTTTAAGCTTGCATTTTTGGCCCCCTTTCACTTAATGATTACTTGTTTTAAGGGTTGTTATATTTGTCCTTGTATTTACTTGCCTTGGCTTGCCTTTCCATGCCATGCCTTGCATTTGCATGCCCTTCCATGCAATCCCATGCCATGTCTTGCCATGTCTTGCCTTGTCTTTCCATGAAATGTCTTTCCATTCCATTTCCTTGCCTTTCCTTACCATGCCTTTCCTTTACATGCCATGCCTTGTGTTTCCATGCCATTCCTTTCCATACCATGCCTTTCCATGTCATGCCTTGACATACTATTCCTTGCCATGCCTTTCCATGTCATGCCTTGACATACTATTCCTTGCCATGCCTTTCCATTCCATGCCAGGCCTTCACTTTCCATTTCATTCCATGCCATGATTTTCCATGCCATTCCTTTCCTTTCCATGCCATTCATTTCCTTTATGTAACAACCCTAGTTAAATAAATGTTAAAGGGTTATTAAATTTAATTAATTGTCCTAAGGTCTATTAGTTAAATAATGATTATTTACTAATAATATTATTTATTTATTTATTTATATATTGTTTAATATATGTTGATTAATTAATTAATAAATTAATTAACTCATTTAATATTTGGGTAACAAATTAAAAGTTTAATCATTTTTAATTTAAGTAATATAAAACTTAACGTATGGAGGGATAAGGCATTGAATGGAGGGATAAGGCATTAAATGAAGGGATAAGGTAGGTGGCATTGAATGAAGGGAGGAGGCGGTGAATGGCAAGGAGGATATGATGGGGCAGAGGCATTCAGGAAGAGGACTTTTTTTTGAATTTTGGGGGAAGGGAGCATTTTGAGAGCAGGGACTATATTTTCTGTTTGGGGTATTTTTCTGGTCTGGAGTTTGGGTGGATTGTTACAAGGGAGCACCGGTTGTTGGAATTTTTGGCCTCAAGGGCCAGGAATCCTCATAGAATCCTAGAGCTAGGGAGCCGGATAGGCTCTGTTCCTAGCTGGCATGGAGAAAAGATTCGGTTTTGGGCAGAGTTTGGGCAGAGAAGTGAGGACGGGTGGAGATTGGAGGAATAACATCAGTCAGAGGTATATGTTTTCATGATTACACTGGGTGGGTGGTTAACATCATGCTGCTAAATTTGCTTATATGCTAAATAATGAAATTGCTTATACGTTGAAAGAAATTTTATGGTTAAACTTATGAATCTTATTAGGCTTTGTTAAATTAGGATCTTACACATGGTATCAGAGCTTCAATTTGAAGCACTGGAGCCTTAAGGACCTACCTACAACTGAATTTTCTTTATTTAGAAACAACACCTGTTCACCTGCAAACCTGTAAGAAACCTCATAAAAGATAGATGAGCCTTTCAAAAAAATATTTATATAAAAAAAAAGGTCATAGGATATGGTGGTTAATGGGAATGGAACCCAAACCTTCCAGATAAAGAAGAGAGCAAACATTAGTGATTGTGCCAATTTCAATTGGGAGGTATCCTTTGATAATAAAAAAAAGTTACATATTGAATATATATATATATATATATAATGAAGAGTGGTGTGTGCGCACAAGTGTTAATCACTAACACTAATCCATATCACATATCAAACTCCTATTCCACATATCAACACATAAACCAACACAAGCCCTTTCTTTTACACATTTCTGCACAAAGTGTTATGTCTGATGAAAAAAAAAGGGAGGGGGGGCGGGGGGTTACAAATCGTATATATATAAAATAAAGTGTTGTGTCTGTGCACAAGTTATGTAAGTTTAAACCAAATCCAAATTCCAGCACACAAGGAAACATGCATCAAGTGCCAAGCCATAAAGGGGAACATATCGAGCTCACGAGTCACTGATCTCCTTTAAGCATAAAATTGATTGTCAAGTCCACGCGACCTGCAACCGCACACACAGCCAAAAATAATAATAAATGTAAAAAATAATAATAATAGAGTAAAAGAAACTTGGTTGAAGGAGAAGAATTCTCTTTACGGATACTTTCTTTGCTTAGCTTGTTCTTTACCGCAGTAGTCAATACCATGACAGTGACAACCATAGAGTCGACACAATACACAAACCCAATGCACAAGCGTCGAGCTTCAATGCATAGCATCAGGCTCACTACATCATACGACCATAAGTCCATAAACAATACATAACCCCAACGCACAATCGCTAAGCTCCAATGCCTGAAGGCCACTCTACAATCCTCAAGACTCACACTTGCATCCACACAACAACACGATTCAAGCATAAAACCACAATGTTGGTCACAAACCAAAGACAAGCGCCAAGCTCGCAAGGGAGCATAGTGTCCACAACTCGCCAACCAAAGCCAAGCGCCAAGCTCGCAAGGGAGCATAGTGTGCACAAATTGCCAACCAAAGCCACATCATATGCCAAGTCGTAGGACAGTTCGAACAGGCACAAGGAGAGAGTCTAGATGGGAGCCAAAGCAGTGCACAGTCCAGAAGGCATAGATGAAATATTATTAGCCCAAGGGCCAAGCACCATATACAATTCTTCAGACACATATCATTGAAACTAACATACACCACGCAACACACAAGCCATCACAGAGCACCCAAGAGCAGGGCACCAGGACACAGGCCATAGGCAAGAAGGGATATGAGAGAGAGCCACGTGGAATAGGGGACTAAATCCCATTGCACTACATGCTAAAACCAGCACCAAGGCCAGGTCAGGCCAGACCACGACGAAAGGTTTTCTAGTACTACGCATCTAGTCATGGCGTATTACACCAGGCACAGTGTATTACACATAGGCCCAGCTTCAAAGAAAAAAGGAAGAATGAGTGGGGGCTCATAGGTTTTGAACCCACGACCGGTAGCCAAGTCGGCACCCAAACCAAGCCAAGAACCTGCAACACAATGCCGAAATGGTCGGCCACACAAATCCGAGAGATAATCTTAGATTATACAGAAAAAAAATAAAGGTGGTATCAGAGACTTGGCTAGCGTGCTTAGGCTTGAAGACCTCTAGCAATGGCGCCTTTCAAAACAGAGAAAAACAAAAAAAAAACCTTGGCCTCGAGCTGTAGAGGCAAAGGTGGTCTAGAAAGATTGAGAAATGACTAGGAGTAAAGGCAGATTAGGGTTTTAGGGGGAAATAAGAGCCCGAGAGGGCATGTGGGCCTCATGCAAGGACCCACTGCCCATGTTAAGATTGTTTTATTTATTTATTTTTATTGTTATTATTATTTTGTTATTTTATATTTTATTTTTATTTTTTTATATACATATATTTTATTATCACCATATTTTATATTTTGTTTGAGGTAAAATTATAATGATTTATAATTTAATTTATAGTTGAATAAAATTCAAAAATTTTAATATAATTTAAATTATTTATAGTTTAATTCATAGTTAAATTA
>ML796247.1:115635-164285 GCA_009831015.1 Picea engelmannii | reverse complement strand
TAGGGTTTTAGTCGAACTCTCGGCCATGCATGGCGGAGAGTTTCAGTTAACTGACAAAAAGCCTTGTGTCTCGGCGGAAACTTCCCTGATTTTTTGCTTTGTTAGGTACTCGCGGGCTGTTTTGGGCTAGCCCGTGGATACCCACGTGCAGTAAAGGGACAGCAAGTGGTTACCCGCGCCCAGTGAGAAGTTAGGGCGCGGGTTGCTTGTTTTGAGTGGTTTTTTGAGGAGTTACTCAGCATGGCTTTGGCTAGGAAGAGGCATGAGTTGGCCTGATGCCAGGTAAACCTGTATGGTGAATTTTAGGGTTATAACAGGTGGGTGGCATTGAATGAAGGGAGGAAGCGGTGAATGGCAAGGAGGATATGATGGGGCAGAGGCATTCGGGAAGAGGACTTTTTTTTTTAATTTTGGGGGAAGGGAGCATTTTGAGAGCAGGGACTGTATTTTCTGTTTGGGGTATCTTTCTGGTCTAGAGTTTGGGTGGAATGTTATAGGGGAGCACCGGTTGCTGGGCGTTTTGGGCTCGGGGGCCAGGAATCCTCACAGAATCCTGGAGCTAGGGAGCTAGATAGGCTATGTTCCTAGCTGGCAGGGAGGAAAGATTTGATTTTGGGCAAAGTTTGGGCAGAGTTTGGGAAAAGCAATGAGGACAAGCGGAGATTGGAGGAATAGTATCAGTCAGAGGTATGTATTTTCATGATTACACTGTGTGGGTGGTTAACATCATGCTGTTGAATTTTCTTATACATTGAAAGAAATTATACGGTTAAACTTATGAATCTTATTAGGCTTTGTTAAATTAGGATCTTACACTTTTTGTGCCATTCCTTTCAATGTTATTCATTTCCATATCATGCCTTTCCATGCCATGCCATGCCATGCCTTGCCATGCCTTCACTTTCCATGCCTTTCCTTCACTTGCCATGCCTTTCCTTGCATTCACTTACCATGCCATGCCATATGATGCCTTGACTAAATGAACAAGTTTAATACGTAAATGAACAAGTTTAATACGTAAATAATGCTTGTACTAAATGAACAATTTTAATACGTAAAAATTACAATCAAAGTATTCATTAAGCATGAAATTATACAACTTGTCAATTTTCAAGGAATGCAAAGGCATGGCATGGCATGGTAAGGAAAGTGAAGGAATAGAAAGGAAAGGAAAATAAAGGAATTGCAAGTGAAGGTGTGGCAAGGCAAGGAAAGTAAAGGAGTATCTCCAACACTAGGGTTTTACTCAATGAGGCATAGTGCAATTTATGAAGAGGAGGTCTATTTTCAAGAACATTGTGTTGATATTTTTTGAGTAGCGTAGTCACATAGGCCTCGGCCAAACAGAATTGTGGGAGCTTACAAAAATTCATCATGTTGCTCAGTTTGGATTTTATGCCCCCACACCAAATTGGCCACATGCCCCTAAAAGGTTTGAAGAGGAAAGTTGCAACTCATGATAAAACTCAAATTGAGACTCATATGGATGAACCATCAATTGCATTGGATCCAGAGCACCGTGTTTCAACTAGTGGGCCCCCTCCACTGTCATTTCATCCATTAGAAAACCATATATTGGAGTACCTCTGGCACTAGGGTTTTTCTCATTGAGGCATAGTGCAATTTATGAAGAGGAGGTCGATTTTCAAGAACAACATTTTGGAAATTTATGGTTAGTGTAGTCATGTGGGCCTTGGCCAAACAAACGTTTGAGAGCTTATGGAACTCGATTATGCCGCTTGGTTTGGATTTTATGCCCCCAAACCAAATTGGCCACATGTCCCTAAATGGATTAAGGAGGCAAGTTTCAAATCACGATAAAACTCAATTCGAGACTTGGATTGATGAACCGTCAGTTGCATTGGATCTAGAGCACATGGTTTTAGCTATTTGGGCCCCTATGTTTCCATTTTTTCCACCAGAAAACCATTTGTTGGAGTATCTATGGCACTGGCGTTTTTCTCAATGAGGCATAGTGTGATTTCTGAAGTGGAGGTTGATTTTCAAGAACAAAGTTTCAAGCATTTATGGGTAGTTTAGTAATGTGGGCCTTGGCCAAAAATAGTTGTGGGAGCTTACAAAACTTTGTTATGCCACTCAGTTTGGATTTTATTCCCTCCGACCAAATTGGCCACATGTCCTTAAATGGCTTGAGGAGGCAAGTTCCAACTCACAATAAAACTCAAATTGAGACTTGGATGAGTAAAATGTCAGCTGTATTGGATCTGGAGCACTAGGTTTATGTTATTGGGGCCCCTTTGTTGTCATTCCATCCAAAAAACCATTTGTTGGAGTATCTATGGAATTAGGGTTTTCTTCAATGAGGCATAGTGCAATTTCTGAAGAGGAGGTCTATTTTCAAGAACATTATGTTGTACATTTGTTGGTTGTTTAATCGCATGGGCCTTGGCCAAATATACTCAAGGGAGATTACGAAACTTCATTATGTCGCTCGGTTTGGATTTTATTCCCCATAACAAATTGCCCACATGTCCCAAAATGGCTTAAGGAGGCGAGTTGAAAATTGAGATAAAAACACAAACCAAGACTTGGATGAACAAATCATCAGTTGCATAGGATGCAGAGCACTGAATTTCAACTAGTGGGGCCCCTCTATTGTCATTTTGTCCACTGGAAAACCATTTTTTGGAGTAGATATGGCACTAGGGTTTTGCTCAATGAGGCATAGTGCAATTTCTGAAGAGGAGGTTGATTTTCAAGAACACTATGTCGAGAATTTTTGGCTCGTGAAGTCGTATGGACCTTGGCCAAAAAGACCTGAGGGAGGTTATGAAATTTTTTATGTTGTTTGGTTTGGATTTTATGCCCCCGAACCAAATTGGATACATGGCCCTAAATGGCTTGAGGATATGAGTTGCAACTCGCAATAAAAATAAAATCGGGACTCAGATGGATGAATCGTCAAATGCATTAGATCTGAAGCACCAGGTTTCAGCTAATGGGGCCCTTCTTCTATCATTTTGTCCACTAGAAAACCACTTTTTAGATTATCTTTGGCACTAGGGTTTTGATCAATGAGGCATAGTGCAATTTCTGAAGAGGAGATCTGATGTCACGCAGACCTCCTCAACCCTTAGGTCGGAAGTTCCATGTGCACAGGATCTTTCCCCCTTACAATGGCCCGAAGAGCTCTCGAAAATGGCTCCTCTATTTCCCTTTCGGGAAATCTGCACCCACAATCAACTCTGAGAAATTCCCCCTTGTACTCTGGGAGATCGGACTTCGCACTTTCGTGAATCCAGTGGTCAAGTGTCTTGTCTCTAAATCTCTGAAACTCGAAGACAGTCAACACTTGACCCTCTCTCTCTCTCTTTCGATTTTCTTCTTATCGCGATTTAGGGAGTTGTAATGTCGAGCAACTTGTCTCCTCGACCCCCGAAACCCGATTTACCGAAACGCCGATGTGCTCACAAGGTTGACCTTTCAACAAACTTTACTCTGTCGGGACTTTAGACTTCGCGATTTCGCAATTCCTAATGCAAGGATTTCAGAACTTCACCCCACGAAAGCCCGAAATGGTCAACAGAATTTGACTTCCATGTTGATAGGCGCCACCTGTCCACCCTGTCGATTCCTGTCACCCACATGATCCTCTCGTTCCTTTGGGACTTCACGTTTCGTGATTCGTGAGTCCTGTTGCAAACTTTACGGGACTTCAACCTACGAATCCCCAAAATAAGAATCCACGTGTAAATCCAACGGTCCTTGTCAGCTTGGATCTATGGTTCTTCTCCTCCTGAGTTTGAACCTTTGGGAATACTCATTGTAACTCCCCTACACCTCCGTGAGATCTGACGGGTCACGGGACTTCATGAATTCTCCACAGAGAATTCTGACCGTCCGTCTCTTTCCTTGAGAACTTGTCCTCCTGTGGTTCGACATCACTATTCTTTCCTCCAAACTTTCAAGGTGGTTGGCCTCTTTCCTTCCTTGACCCCTTCGAAGGTTTAAATCCTTCTAAACTTTCCCATGACTTCGAATCTTTCAGAAAACTCCTGCCCGCACTCCTTGCAGCAGACTTTCAAACACCTTCAAGCATTTGACTCCCTTCGACTCTGCGCACACCTGCAACAGTAGTCTCTCAATGCTTCGCTCAAGTACACAACTCTGAGACTTTACTCATCCTACGCACTCCTTGCACGGCTCCTGTGCCCAACTTCACTTCTGAGGAAATGAGAACAAACGTTATCTAGTCTGAGATTTCAGAGACGAACCTCTGAACCCTTTGTCAATGCACTCCTTGTGGACAATTCAACTGCACTCCTTGCAGGAAATCTTGCTCAGATAGGGAAACAATTGAAACTCATTTCCCTTACTCTCTCTCCCTCACAGATTTCAGACATTCAACAAGAAATCATTCATACACAGCATAAAATAAAATGTACAATCAGAAAGAGTAAAATAACCATGAGCATAACATTCAAAGATGCATACACAGAGAATATTTGAACACCATGAGTCTGAATCAAAACCTTCTTGTATTAATTCAGAACTTTTGTACATGGAATTCTCACTACAGCTCGATGCTTCTCTTCTATGCTCTCAATTGGAATAATCTCTCATGCTTCTCACGCTAATGTTACAGTACACAATGAGGGTGTCTATATCATGTTTCCCTCTTGCACTCTAAAACTGTCTAATCTAACATTCAATTCTATCTACCTTCATTAACTACTATAAATGCCTTCTACCTACTAAGGACGAGAGCGGATCGCTCAAGGTCCATTTACATTTTACAAGTGTGCTCCTTCTTAATTATCTCATTTAAGATTGGTGCATTAACTTCAAGATAGTTTCAAAATTTGCATTGGGCGCTTGTCCAGCTGTTCATTGTCTCCACGTTGGCTCGCTTGTGATGCTCCTGCATCATACTCCCTTGCTTGAAAATTTTCATGGGCTCCTTTCCATGAGCTCACGCACCGTCTGTCCATGCCTCTGGATCTCTTCTTTGTTCTCCTAGCTGGCATATTCAACTAGATGGTCCTTCCACTTGACCAAATACTCAAAGTATTGCTTTCGCCTGGTCTTTTTGCTCACTCTTTTGTCCAGTATGTGCTCCATCTGCGGATTTTTTGCAACTGGAATCTGTTTTGTCCATTGGATCATCGGCTTTGCATTTCTTGTCCCTGTTTCCTCAGCTTTATATGGGTACAAATCTGAGATATTGAATATCAGATAAATTTTGATCCCATCGGGTAATTCAATCTCATAAGCATTTGCCCCAAATTTCTTTAAGACCTTACATGGTCTGATTTTCTTCATCTTCAGTTTGTTATATGTCCCCTTCAGGAACCTTTCCTTTCTCAAATGTGCCAGAATCAAGTCACCAACCTCAATGTGAAGTTGTCTCCTATGTTGATCTTCTCTGCGCTTATATTCCTAGCTTGAATTCTGCAATCGCTCCTTCACTTGGCTGTGAAGTTCCTTCATCGCTTCTGCGAAATCTTCTGCACTAGCACTCCTAGTCGCAGTCTGTTCTGAATCTCTCAATTCAGAAATTCCTCTCTACTGCGTGCCATAAACAACCTGAAATGGACTTTTCCCTCTACTTCTGTTAACTGAGTCGTTATAAGAAAATTCCACCTGTGGTAATATGTTGTCCCATTGGCTGTGGTGTTATGTCACCAGGCTTCTCAGCAAGTCTCCCAGACTTTTGTTTACCACTTATGTCTATCCATCCGTCTGAGGATGATAAGTCGAAATAAACGATAAGTTAGTTCCCAGCTTCTTCCATAACGTCCTCCAAAAGTGTCCTACAAACTTAGTGTCTCGATCTGAAACTATGCTTCTTGGTAAGCGTTGAAGTCGAATGACTTCTTTGAAAAACAAATTCACAATGTGAGTTGCGTCACTGGTCTTATGACATGGAATGAAGTGTGCCATCTTGGAAAATATATCCACCACCAGAAATATTGAGTCAAATCCTCTTTGTGTTCTTGGCAACCCCAATACGAAATCCATGTTGATTGCATCCCATGGCTTCTCATGTATGGTCAATGGTTGATAAAGACCTGCATTCTGCCTCTTTCCCTTTGAATGTTGGAAAATTCTGCATCTGTCCACGAACCTTTTGACATCTGCTCTCATTCCTGGCCAAAAATATGACTCATTCAATTTTGTGAACGTCTTGTCGTGACCAAAATGCCCTGCCAATCCTCCACTGTGTTTCTCCTTCAACAAATTCTCCCTCATGGAGCATTTTAGAATACACAGTTGATTACCTTTAAACAGTAATCCTTCTTGGATCATGTATTCTGTCCATTTGCTTCTATCTCTGAGAATTGGATTCTCAGTTGCTTCATACGCCTCCTTAAAATCTGGATCATTTCTGTACATGTCCCTGAGATCATCAAAACCCAATGTTTTGACTCTGAACTCCTTCAATAGAAAACACTTCCTGCTCAAAGCGTCAGCAACTTTGTTAGCAGTACCAGAAATATGTTTGATCACAAAAGTAAAATTTTACATATATTCCACCCATTTCACATGTCTCTGATTCAACTTCTCCTGTTGAGTCACAAACTGCAGTGCATGATTGTCACTGTATAAGACAAACTCCTTCGGGATTAAGTAATGTCTCCATTTTTTCAATGCATGAATGATAGCATAAAACTCCTTATCATATGTAGAGTATTTCACGTTCGCTTCATTCAACTTCTCACTGAAGTATGCTATCGGTCTGTCTTCCTGACTCAAGATTTCCCCTATTGCAAATCCACTTGCATCGCATTTCACTTGAAATGTCTTTTGGAAATCAGGCAACACTAGAATTGGTTGTTCTGTGATCTTCCTCTTCAACAGATTAAAACTCTTCTTAGCTTCTTCTATCCAGTGAAAAGATTTGTGTCTTTTATTCACTGTATCCATCATCGGTGCACTAATCCCACTGAAATTCTTAATGAATTTTCGGTAGAAACTAGCCAATCCGTGAAAACTTCTCATCTCAAATATATTCTTCGGTGATGGCCAATTCTTGATTAATTCCACCTTATCTGGATCCATCCTCAATTTATCTGCAGAAATAAAAAAACCCAAATAAATGAGCTTTGTCTTCATGAATGAGGACTTCTTCATGTTTATCAGTAGCTTCTCCTGCTGTAACCTTTTCATCACTGTAGCCAAATGTTTCAGATGCTCTGCCACTGTTTTACTGAAAATCAATATGTCATCCAAATACACAATGAAAAATTTTCCGATGAAATCCCTCAGGACTTCGTTCATCAACCTCATGAAAGTACTTGGTGCATTTGTTAAGACAAATGGCATAACAAGCCATTCATACAACCCTTCATTGGTTTTGAATGTTGTCTTCCATTCGTCACCTTCTCTCATGCGGATTTGATGATAAACTCTTTTCAAATCAATCTTCGTAAAATACTTTTCTCCACTCAAGCAATCCATCAGATCATCCATCCTTGGAAATGGAAATCTGTACCTGATGGTTATCTTGTTGATCTCCCTTGATTCAGTACACATCCTCCAACCTTCGTCTTTCTTTGGACCAAGTATTATTGGAACAGCACATGGACTCAAGCTTTCTCTGACCAAACCTTTGTCCAACAAATCCTGAACTTGTCTTTTGACCTCTTCATTCTCTTGTGGCGTCAATCTGTACGCGACTTTGTTTGGAAAACTAGCTCCTAGTATGAGGTCAATATGATGACTCACACTTCTGATCGGTGGCAACAAACGAGGTAGTTCGTCCACTACTATGTCAGCGAACTCTTCCAACAGCTCCTGAATCTCTTCTGGTAAATCATCCACTCTTGTGTTAGTCAAAACAATCTTCGGTTTCCTGACCACAATGAATTGTGGTTCCTCCTTCTTCTTGACATCTGTAAGAAGTTCCTTCCCACTCATGAGAAGTACAGTGTTTCTTATGTCAGGTTTCACTTCCTTATCCTTGATTGGAAGCAACATGTGAGTCCTCCCATTCTTCTCTAGGGTGTATGTGTTCATTCTCCCATCATGAATCACATTCATTCCATATTTCCACGGTCTACCCAGCAATAGATGAAAAACATCCATATGAATAACATCACATCATATCTTATCATTATATCCTCCTATCTTAAATTCAACTAAACATTGTTTAGTGACAATTACCTGATGTCCTTTTTGTAGCCACGAAACTCTGTATGGGCTTGGATGATCAATCGTCTCCAGCTCCAATTTATCTACCATCTCTGTAGAAATGAAATTATCCATGCTACCAGTGTCCACAATGACCTTGCATACCCTATCCTTGGTCTTGCAAGCAGTCCAGAAAAGTCTGTTTCTTTGGACTGAACTCTCCACCTCCTTCTCTGGTGTCAAAAGAGCTTTTTGCATCATCAACGATATTTCGTCTCAACATTCCGCCTTTGCACTTCGGCAATGTGAGTCTCACCTCCTTCTTTCTTTTTATCTGGACACTCATAAGACTTGTGTCTAGTCTTACCACATGTGAAGCATGTTATTACTCCACCTCTTCCTCTTCCTATACCTCTGGTACGAGGAAAAATATTATTATCAGCATACTCTCCTCTCTGTTCAGTATGTTTTCCTCTTTGTTCAGCATATTTCCCTCACCGTGAGGTTCCACCTCTCTTAGTTCAAGTCTGAGGTTTCTTCCAGTCCTCCTTGGGCTTCTGATTTTTATCCTGGGCAACTGATTTTCCTATGGGATGACTTCTACCTTGGCCTCTTTGACCCTGCTTTCGGCTTAGCTTCTCTTTAGCTTTTAGAGCCATCTGATAAGCATCTTCCACCGTTCGGATGGTTATTATGCTCATCTCATCCTGGATGTCGTATCTCAGGCCATTCATGTATCTGGAAACCTTTTCATCATCGCTTTCTCGATGACTTGCCCTGATGTTCAGCCTGTAGAATTCTTCAGTGTATTCTTTCACTGTCATCAGCTTCTATCTCAAGTTTTTCATTCTTCGAAACAAAGTAATCTGGTAATCCCTGGGGATAAATTTTGCCTTCATTTTCGCGATCATTCTATCCCAGCTTTTGATCTTTTGCTTGCCTTTGCAGCATTTGTCAGCTTGTATTTCATCCCACCACAATGCTGCATGTCCCTTCAATCTTGTGACAGCATGCTTGACCTTCTTGTCTTCTTCGACATCTTCATAGTCAAAGTATGTGTCCATAGCTCTAATCCAGTCTAGAAGCTCCTCTGCATCCAAGTTTCCCTCATAAACTGGAATGTCCATTTTATCTCTTGCACCCATTCTTGCAATAGCCCTAATCAAATGTTCATTTGATGCATCTTCGGCTGCAACTTCATCCCCTTCATGTTCAGCCTCAATTTGACTTTCAGAATCACTAAGATCCCCATCACTGACTGTACGCCTCTATGTTGTCTCCATGTCTTTGATTCTGGTGCATAAGTCATGCATCTCTCTCTCCATGGATGGATCATTCATCTGCCTACCTCTTCTTCTCAGCATTTCCCTATCCTCTGGTGGGTCGGGTGTTTTCCTGTCCATTCTCCTTGGTGGCATGGTGAATTCCCCTTTTCTCTATTATAGAAATCAAAGAAAACTTTATGAGCTCTGATACCAAAAATGATGCCACGCAGCCTCCTCAATCCACAGGTCGGAAGGTCACATGCATAGGATATTTCCTCTTTCACTGGCTTGAAGAGCTCTCGGAAATGGCTCCTCTATTTCCCTTTCAGGAAATCTACACCCACAATCAACTCCAAGAAATTCCCCCTTGTACTCTGGGAGATCGTACTTCACACTTTCGCGAATCTGGTGGTCAAGTGTCTTGTCTCTAAATATCTGAAACCCGAGGACAATCAACACTTGACCCTCTCTCTCTCTCTTTCAAATTTCTTCTTATCGCGATTTCGGGAGTTGCAATGTCGAGCAACTTGTCTCCTCGACCCCCGAAACCTGATTTACCAAAACGTCGATGCGCTTGCAAGGTTGACCTTTCAACGGCCTTTACTCCATCAAGACTTCAGACTTCACGATTTCACGATTCCTAATGCAAGGATTTCGGAACTTCACCCCATGAAAGCCCGAAATGGTCAATGGAATTTGACTTCCGTGTCGATAAGCGCCACCTATCCACCCTGCCGATTCCTGTGGCCCACAAGATCCTCTCTGTCCTTCGGGACTTCATGTTTCATGATTCATGAGTCCCGTTGCAAAGTTTACGGGACTTCGAGCTACGAATCCCCGAAATAAGAATCCACATGTAAATCCAACAGTCCTTGTCATCTTGGATCTACGGTTCTGCCTCTCCTGAGTTTGAACCTTTGGGAATACTCATTGTAACTCCCCTGCTCCTCCGTGAGATCTAATGGCTCACGGGACTTTGCGAATTCTCCACAGAGAATTTTAACCGTCCATCTCTTTCCTTGAGAACTTGTCCTCCTGTGGTCCGACGTCACTACGCTTTCCTCCAAACTTTCAAGGTGCTTGGCCTCTTTCCTTCCTTGACCCCATTGAAGGATCAAATCCTTCTGAACTTTCCCATGACTTCAAGTCTTTCAGAAAACTTCTACTCGCACTCCTTGCGACAGACTTTCAAACACCTTAAAGCATTTGACTCCCTTCAACTCTGCGCACATCTGCAGTAGCAGTCTCTCAATGCTTCACTCAGGTCCACAACTCTGAGACTTTACTTGGCCTGCACACTCCTTGCACGGCTCCTGTGCCCAACTGCACTTTTGAGGAAATGAGAACAAACGTTATATAGTCTGACCTTTCAGAGACGAACCTCTGAACCCTTTGTCAATGCACTCCTTGCAGACAATTTAACTGCACTCCTTGCAGGAACTCTTGCTCAGATAGGGAAACAATTGAAACTCATTTCCCTTACTCTCTCTCCCTCACAGATTTCATACATTCAACAAGAAATCATTCATACACAGCATAAAAGCAAATGTACAATCAGAAAGAGTAAAATAACCATGAGCATAACATTCAAAGATGCATACACAGAGAATATTTGAACACCATGAGTATGAATCAAAACCTTCTTGTATTAATTCAGAACTTTTGTACATGGAATTCTCACTACAGCTCGATGCTTCTCTTCTATGCTCTCAATTGGCATAATCTCTCATGCTTCTCACGCTAATGTTACAATACACAATGAGGGTGTCTATATCATGTTTCCCCCTTGCGCTCTAAAACTGTCTAATCTAACATTCAATTCTATCTACCTTCATTAACTACTATAAATGCCTTCTACCTACTAAGGACGAGAGAGAATCGCTCAAGGTCCCTTTACATTTTACAAGTGCGATCCTTCTTAATTATCTCATTTAAGATTGGCGCATTAACTTAAGGATAGTTTCAAAATTTGTGTTGGGCGCTTGTCCAGCTATCTGTTGTCTCTGTGTTGGCTCGCTTGTGATGCTTATGCATCAAGATCGATTTTCAAGAACATTGTGTTGGGAATTTGTGGGTAGTGTAGTCATGTGGGCCTTGGCCAAACATACATTGGGAAAACAAGCCACACCTTATTGGAGGCATGGTTTCAAGGAAGCCCATGGATAATTAAATTCTCACTCATAGCACTAGAGAATTCCCACCTGCTGACAAAACTTGGTTTTAAGTCCAGGTCCTAATTGATTCCGTGGGAGAAGTATAATAAACCAACTACATTGAAGGGTTGTAGAATCTTATCAAGAATTTTTACATGAGCAGGGATTTGATTAACACGAATGAAAAATAAATTTCTTTTCATAGCATACAGTGGTCTTGTTGTGGTGGACTATCCAGATAGTATCTTAATGTTGTTGCTTGTCTACCCAATAAGAAAGGTAAAATGGCTTGCACGAAGATTGTTATGCCAATGCCTAGTAAGAAAGCATTTTCCCGGTCTACTTTTGACATCGAACGCCATCTTTTACACAATAATAGATATGGTAGCATCTCCAGGAGTAACAAACGTTGGATTAGGAAAAACATGTATTCAGTATAAGAGAGGCATTTGGACCCTGGACAACAGATGGCAATGTCAAACTCTATATCAGCAGAATATTTTTGGCACTAATGTTCAAAGGTAGTTAATAGAACTAAGGCACAAATATGACAAATTTCATTCACCATAAATGATGGCACATCCCTGCTATTTTGATCTCTTCATTTGTAGTATAAGAAGAGAAGGAGCATAATGTTTTTTGAGGTGGATAAATTGCACACATTCAAGACATAACTAGTAGAAGAATGCCCTTCTTATAGCCAATTTTTAGCATCCTCTATCAATATGAAGACCAACACCTAGAAATTCATCATAGGATTTGATATTTGAATACATGAGGAATGCTTCACCCAGGCCATTTCCAAGGTTTTTTTTATATCTAATGACCAAGAGTTAAGATAAGACCTCTTCCTTGAAGCACTCTATGGATAAACAGGGGACGAATAACATCTAAAGATGAAGTCAAATATTATCTTAAATAAGGGCATTCAAGATCCAACCCATTTGTGCACATATCTCAAGGAAATCATTTTGGAGGATCTCCATCTAATGATGAATTTGTTGAGGGAATCATTCCACATTTGAGAAGTTAGTTGGGATACTTCAACATATGTTCAAAGAACCCTTCAAGAAATTGTTCATATTTTGAGAGTTGGTTATCCATCAAAGAATGACCACCTTTACCTCTGAAGAGGGAATTGTTCCACATTTGAGGAGTTAATTGGGATACTTCTACATTTGGTCAAAGAACCCTTCAAGAGATCATTCAACCTTTCAGAGTTGGTTATCCATCAAAGGGTGACCATATTTACCTTTGAAGAGTGATGGGAATATGAGATTGACAAGTGGTAGTGAGAGATTTCTTTGAAGGGTGTCCAATATTTTGATAAAGACTTCTAGTGATGTTAAAAATTAAATTCTCCCTAAAATATGGATATAAAAATTGACCAATACTTTATTGTTATTTTAGGGAGGAAAAGGTGGATCTAGGATCCATACATTGTTAGTTTATTGAAGAGAATTTTAAGTAAATGCCAACATTCAAAGGAATTTTATGATGAATTTGCCCTGACCCCAACTCATCCATTGGAACACTTTACAAGGGTGTCCCACCTTATTTAATAATGTTGTTACTATTTTTGGAAGTTTGGTTGTCATGTTTTCTTATTTAGAGGGCATCCAAGTTTTGAGGAGGTTGTTTTATCAACTTTTGATATATCTTTACCCAACATTCAAAGAGAAGCCTAGAATGGGTAATTGTTGGTGTTACTTCACACACACCTAGGATTTATTTTTCCTAAGGTTTTTCATATGTTTATTAGTCTTTATCCATTCTCCTAAAGTTTAGGGAGAATATTTTCTTCAGTTTGACTAGTTGAGTGGAGTCTAAATGTTACATTGGTTTTATCACCATGAAACATTGGGATCATCACCAACTAATGTGCATTGTCCTTGGGATAATCAACAAAATATTTCATTACCCATGATTCCATGACATCCTCCTCACTTCACTTTATTTCAATCAGCTAAGTGAAGACTGGTAGACTAGTTAACTCAGCTAGGTGGCAGTTCACTCTCGTAACTGCCTAAGAGACTAGATTATGTTAAGCCCTAATATTGGCTCATTACCCCTTAATTAGGGAATATTACATTAGTAATGTTATTTTATTTATGTCGGCTTTATTCCATTAGTTGTAATTATACCTCCTAGTCTCCTATATATACCAAGGAGACATTTTCATTTGGAGTGATCTTGTACTTGAACATTTATGTGGGGTTAAAGGAGGTTTCCCCCTCGAAGAGGCTTATTATCTGAAATTATCTCTTTTTAAAGGATTTTATTACTTATTTTGAGGTTTTTCTATGATATATTGATATTTGGTTCTTAACATATGGTATTAGAGCTCAAGGTCTTGGGGTTTTGTTGCTACATCTGAGACACCTTGGGATTTTTGCTATAATTTTTTTTCTACAACATTTCAGAAGACACGGATTGAATTGTATTTAGTATATGGATCAAGGTACGTTGGGTTAAAATTTCATCTCCTGAGGCCTTATACTTTCGGAGATACATCCTGTGAAAGATAGGGTTCTAGAATCACCCTGAACTGAGTCATTGCGCAATTTTCGCTATACAAAATTTTATGTGACATTTCAGACCCTAAACTCCAGATGATATTCACAGAAATTAGTAAGGTATCTTTGGTAAAATGTTCATCTTCTGGGTCATCTTACATTTGTATATACACCTTGTGGAAGATAGGGTATCTGACTAGTCCTATTGACTAGTTTGAAGAAGGTGTTCCAGGTAAAACAATTATAACTTCTTCCTAGAGTATCCAACTTGAGTGATACTGGTTTCATTGGATAGTGGACAATCTGTAGTATTTATGGTACGATTTTAAGAATTGTATATGAATTATTTTGTGCGAGGCACGCTATACAAGTGAGATCTCCTGGAAAGGAAAATTATTTTGTGCGGGGCACGCTATCAATTATTACCACAAATTCCTCTTGGCACATCCAATTTTGATCAGACCTGTGGAATTGCAGAGAAGAAATATCAGAGAACTACATAAAAGAAATTTGTATACCCAGAAGGGCCGAAACTTGAGAGATACAACAGAAGAAATATTGTCTAGCAGAACCACCTCAAAATTAAGGTTCAAAAGTGATACTTGGCCAACATGCAACCCAAAAAGGGAAATTCTACACCAAATAACCCTCCAGACAATCCTACTTGGACTCTTGATGAAGGTGAAGAAATGTGTAGGGACATAAATGATTTGCAAAAGAATATAGTAACAAAATATGAACTACAAGAGATGGAAGCTAAGTTGGAGGCAATAAATACTAAGATAGATGGTTTAAAAGAGGAGATCATGGAAGTATTTAAAAATTTCGTAACAGATAAGACACCTGAAAGTGAAAATGAATCCCATGAAATTCATGACAAGGACACAAGGAATGTGAATCAAGAATGGAGAAACTCGAACTTTGGGTTAAAGACCAACCACGTTCCTAAGATAGATATGAGGAAGTTTGATGGCAAGGACCCAATCACATGGATGCTTCAGATGGATCAATTATTTGATCTACATAATGTTCCACATAAAAAAAAGGTATGAATTGTTTCTTTATATTTAGAATCCAATCAATTTGTATAGTATTGATGTCTTTGTTCTCACAACTCACTCGTCACTTGGACAATTTTCATGGAAGAAATGATAGCACACTATGAGGATACAAGGAGCAATGCCTTCTTGAACCAATTGATAAATCTCAAGCAAAAGGGTTCAGTTACCGAGCACATTGAGAACTTCCAAAGATTGAATATAAAGGTAGCATATATTCCAGATGAGCACTTGATTGATGTATTCATAGGAACTTTAAAGGATAACATTGAACATGAGGTTCGCCTGTGGGAACCCAAATCATTGGAGAATGCATTTAGGGTGGCAAGAAATGTTGAAAGTAAAAATATGGCTATGGCTACTAGAAGGACCAATCCTTACAGCTATAGAGAGAATAATGCTCCTTCTTCTAAAACACCTCAACCTACAAGGTTGACACCTCAACAATTGGAGGAAATAAAATCAAAAGGTTTATGCTTTAATTGTTACAAAAAATATAGTAAGGGACATAAGTGTGGTGAGAAGAAATTATTCTACATAGATTGTGAAGAGGAAGAAGAACAAGAACAAGAACCATCTCAAGATGAAAACGTAGAAGAAATTTCATCTGAAGAGTTGACTCCCATGATATCGTGTAATTCATTGGCTGGAATTAGCACTCCTCAAACCCTCAAGATCGAAGGATATATCAAAAAGAAAAAGGTAATCATCGTAATTGATTCTGGCAGTACTCATAATTTCATTCACTATAAATTAGCCAAATATCTCAATTTCTTTGTATATCAATCGTCGGAGCTTCAAGTAATGATTGCAGATGGAGGAACTATCAATTTCTCAGGAAATGAAATAAGATCAATCTTACTGATGCAGGAGAATCCCTCACGTCAAGCGAGCTAGCGCAGAAGCAGAAGACAGCTAGAAGGCATCCAGCACAAATTTTTGAAAAACACCTTGAAACTGTTGCACGAACATTAATGAGGAAATTTAATGAAGCGCACTTATATATTGTAATCAGACCTTGAGCCATACGCTCTCATCTGAAGTAGATAAAGGAATTTATAGTAGTTAATGTAGGTAGATAGAAATTAAAAATTCTAGATTAGACTGTTTGAGAGCGCAAGAGGGAAATGGGATATAGACACCCTCATTGTGCATTGTAACATTATTCAGGAATAGTTAGAAGTGGGAAGAGCACAGGAGAATAGCAGAGAGCTATAGAAGAACATCTATGTATAGATCTTGAGTTAACAGAAGAAGTTGATTCAAATCCATGGTTTTGTGTTTGTTCTTTGTGCGTTGATGTTAAATGATTTGCTCATGAGCGTTTGTTTTCCTGTTATGTATTTGCTTTATTGCTGTGTATGTGACTTCATGTTTGAGTTTGAAATCTGAGGGAAGAAGAAATGAGTTTCAATTGTTTCTCTATCTGAGCAAGGATTCTTGCAAGGAGTGCAGTTGAAATCATCCACAAGGAGTACGTTGACAGAAGCTCAGGTAGTTTAACTCTTGTTCTCGTTCACCCAGAAGTGAAATTGGGTTACTGGAGCTGTACAAGGAGTGCGTAGGATAAGGAGAGTCTCAGTTGTGAATCTAAGTGAAGTATTGAAGGACTGCTACTGCAAGTGTGTGCAAAGTCGAAAGAACTCAACACTTGGAAGTGTTTGAGGATTGTCGCAAGGAGTGCGTGCAAGAGTCTTTCTGAAGATTCAGAAGTGTGTGAAGCTCAGGAGGAATAAGGCTTCCAAGTTCATCGAGGAGAAGAACATGGAGTTTGTGTCGTGGGAGTATTTAAAACCAGTGTTGCAGGATTGCATGCAAGAGGATGAGTGAGCGCAGAGGAACACTTAGTTATTTTCAAGAAATACTCAAGGAGGAAGAAATCGACAGTCAGGATATCGTGGAAGGGATTCGTGAAAAATTCACCAGCCATTAGATCCACCAGAGTAACGGAGAGGTTACGACCACACCAGGAGGTTAATCTCGGGAGGACCATGAGTCGTAGGATCGTTGTTGGGTTGCCCGTCAGCCATCCGATCAGGCAGAAGTTGCACTAGGGGTGAGTCCTAGGGAACAGAGGAAAGTCCCAGAGAGGCATCGGGATATTGAGGCGTCGGGGTTTCAGAAGTCAAGAAACTTGAGACCTTTCGAGTCTCGAAACACCTAAGAAGTCCTAGCCATGGATCTTAGGGCGGACACGCGTCAAAAGATCCAAGAGTAGTTGGGGTTCAGCATATCGTAAATCCTGGGGACAAAGAAAACGTTGCATTAGGAATCGTGATCTCACGATGTCCAAAAAGCCAACGAGGGGATAGTGACGTGGAAGAGTCAACCCTTACATGCATCGGGGATCGACGTTTTGTGATTCTTGGGAATCATAGCAGCGGGAATCGATTTCCCGACAGGCTAAAAGAGTGAGCCACAGAGGAGTTGGCAAGGTGGACAGGTGGCAGATTTCATCGGGGTTTCAGGGAGTGAAGCTCCGAGGGAAACTTTGCACTTGGATTCGTGATCCCGCAAATTCCGAAAATCCGACAGGAGATAAGACTGTGGTCTTATGGATTAGCGGTCATGTGGACTGGAAGTCTAGCCAAGAGGGGCTAAAGAAGAAAATGAAGTGTTTCGGCATATCGGGGTTCGGGGGTTGGTAAAGCGAAGTGTTTGGAACATCGCGAGTGTCGAATTCTTGACCGGAGAAACTCCGATAGGGACGCGAAAGGTCAGTGTTAACTTGCATCGAGGTTTGGGGTTTTGAGAATCCAAAACCAGGCGACCACAAGACTCGCGAAACAGCGAAGTCCGATTTCCTTATCATTAGGGGAGATATTTTGGAGAACTGTTGTGGGTGTGGAAAATTCCCGATAGGGAATTAGAAGAACTTTTCAGTTCTTCGGGCCGAGGAAGGAAGAGGTCCTGTGAGCGGACGTGCCTGGGGGTGCGCCTACGTCAAAGTGGTATCAGAGCAAGAAAATTTCTTTGCTTTCTATAGCATAGAAGAAGGAAATTCACCATGCCGCCAAGGAGATGGGATAGACAGTCACCTGATCCAGAGAAAAGAGAAAACCTGAGGAGAAGGGGTAGGCAAGCGTAGAATCTAGAAATGGAAAGAGAGATACGTGATCTACGAGCTAGACTCGAAGATATGGAGACAGCACAAAGACGCACAGTCGGTGTTGGGAATCTAAGTGATTCAGAAAGCAAGGTTGAAGTTGAACAAGAAGAAGAAGTTGCAGCCAAGGATGCAGCCAATGAATTCCTAATCAAAGCTATTGCACGGATGGGTGCAAAAACGAAGATGGACATTCCAGTTTATGGGGGGAATCTAGATGTCCAAGAGATTTTAGATTGGATTAGATCTCTGGATACATACTTTGATTATGAAGACGTCAAAGAGGATAAGAAAGTCAGGCATGTTGTCACGATATTGAAGGGACATGCAGCATTATGGTGGGATGAGCTACAAGCATATAGATGTTGCAAGGGCAAGTAGAAAATTAAAAATTGGGATCAAATGATTGTAAAAATGAAGGCAAAGTTCATCTCGAGAAATTATCAAATCACTCTGTTCAAGAGGATGCAGAACCTGAGACAGAAGCTAAGACAGAAGCTAATGACAGTAAAATAATACACGAAGGAATTCTATCGACTGAACATGAGGGTAGGTCATCGGGAGAGCGATGATGAGAAAGTTGCCAGGTATATGAATGGCCTGAGATATGATATCCGGGATGAGATGAGCATGGTAACCATCCGAACGGTGGAGGATGCCTATCAAATGGCTTTGAAAGCTGAAGAGAAGTTGAGCCGTAAGCAAGTTCATCAAGGTCGAGGCAGGAGTCAGCCCAAAGGGAAATCGGATGCCCAAGATAAATACTAGAAGCCCAAGGACGACTGGAAAAAGCCTCAGACTAGAACCGAGAGAGGTGGAAGTTCACAGCGAGGGAAACATGTTGAGCAGAGAGGGAAGCATACTGAGTAGAGAGGAGGGTATGCCGATAACAATATGTTTCCTCGTACCAGAGGTAGAGGAAGAGGAAGAGGTGGAGTAATCACATGCTTCATGTGTGGGAAAAATGGGCACAGGTCATTCGAGTGTCTAGAGAAAAAGAAGGACAATGGAGAAGCTCACATCGTCGAGGCACAGAGGCGAGATGTTGAAGTGGAAGATGCAAAAGGAAAAATTTCATTAATGATGTGTAAGGTTCTCTTAACACCTGAGAAGGAGGTGGAGGACTCAGCTCAAAGAAACAGACTTTTCATAAATGCTTGCAAAACCAAGGACAGGGTATGCAAGGTTATTGTGGACAACAGTAGCACTGATAATCTCGTTTCGACCGAGATGGTAAAGAAACTAGAGCTGGAAACGACTGATCACCCGAGTCCATACAAATTTTCATGGCTATAGAAGGGACATCGGGTAAATGTCACTAAACAGTGTTTAGATGAATTCAAAATAGGAGGGTATAATGATAAAATACTCTGTGATGTTATTCCTATGGATGTCTGTCATTTATTACTGGGCAGACCATGGAAATATGACAGAAATGTGATTCATGATGAGAAGATGAATACATATACCTTAGAGAAGAATGGGAGAACTCATATGTTGCTTCCGATCAAGGATAAGGAGGTAAAACCAGAAGGGAGAAATATTGTACTCCTCGTGAGTGGGAAGGAGCTTCTTATGGAAGTGAAGAAGAAAGAAGATCCACAATTCTTTGTGGTCAGGAAACCAAGGATCGTATTGACTAGTACGAGAGTAGACAATTTTCCAGGAGAAATTCAGGAACTACTGGAAGAGTTCGCTGACATCGTGGTGGATGAATTACCTCGTTCATTGCCACCGATGAGGAGCGTGAGTCATCATATAGACCTCATACCAGGAGCCAGTTTTCCGAATAAAGCCACGTACAGGTTGATGCCGCAAGAAAATGAAGAGGTCAAGAAGCAGGTCTAGGAGTTGTTGGACAAAGGTTTGGTCAGGGAAAGCTTGAGTCTGTGTGTCATTCCAACGGTACTCAGTCCAAAAAAAGAGGGAGCTTGGAGAATGTGTATTGACTCAAGAGCCATCAATAAGATAACCATTAGGTACAGGTTTCCATTGCCATGGATGGATGATTTAATGGATTGCTTGAGCGGGGAAAAATAATTTTCAAAGATTGATCTGAAAAGCGGATATCACCAGATTCTCATGAGAGAAGGAGATGAGTGGAAGACAGCCTTCAAAACCAACGAAGGACTATATGAATGGTTTGTCATGTTGTTTGGCTTGACCAATGCCTCGAGTACCTTTATGAGGTTAATGAATGAAGTCCTGAGGGAATTCATCGGGAAGTTTGTTATTGTATATCTGGATGACATATTAATTTTCAGCAAGACAAAGGCAGAACATCTGAAGCATTTAGCTACAGCAATGAAGAAGCTACAGCAGGAGAAGTTGTTGATAAATATGAAGAAATCCTCGTTTATGAAGACAAAGCTCATTTATCTAGGTTTTGTTATATCTACAAATGAACTGAGGATGGATCTAGATAAGGTGGAGGTAATTAAAAATTCACCATCACCGAGAAATATTTTTGAGGTGAGGAGTTTTCATGGACTGGCTAGTTTCTACCGGAAATTCATTAGGAATTTCAGTGGAATTAGCGCAGCAATGATGGATACAGTGAAGAAAATACATAAATCTTTTCACTGGACTGAAGAGGCTGAGAAGAGTTTCAATTTGTTGAAATGGAAGATTACGGAACAACCAATTATGGTGTTGTCGGATTTTCAAAAGACATTTCAGGTAAACTGTGATGCAAGTGGGTTTGCCATAGGAGCGGTCTTGAGTCAGGAGGACAGACCGATTGCATATTTTAGAAAGAAGTTGAATGAGGCAAAAGAAAAGTACTCCACATATGATAGGGAATTCTATGCCATCATACAGGCATTGAAGAAATGTAGGCACTATTTGATTCCAAAGGAATTTGTTTTATATAGTGATAACCATGCATTACAATTTGTGACTCAACAAGAGAAGTTGAATCAGAGGCATGTTAAGTGGGTCGAATACATGTATAATTTCACTTTTGTAATTAAGCATATTTCAGGTACTGCTAACAAAGTGGTTGATGCTTTGAGAAGGAAATGTTTGTTGATGCAGGAGTTCAAAGTCAGGACGTTAGGCTTTGATGATCTCAGGGACATGTATGCAGATGATCAGGATTTTAAAGAAGTGTACAGAGCAGCTGAGAACCCAGTTCTCAGAGATAGAAGTCAGTGGATAGAGTACGTGATCCAGGAGGGATTGTTGTTCAAGGGCAATCAATTGTGTATTCCAAATTGCTCCATGAGGGAGAATCTGTTAAAGGAGAAACACAGCGGAGGCTTAGCAGGACATTTTGGTCATGATAAAACATTCACAAAGTTGAGTGAATCATATTTTTGGCCAGGGATGCGGTCAGAGGTCCAAAGGTTTGTATATAGATGCAGAATTTGCCAGCATTCGAAGGGGAGGAAGCAGAATTCAAGATTCTATCAACCATTACCCATACCAGAGAGGCTGTGGGATGAAATCAGCATGGATTTCGTATTGGAATTGCCAAGGACGCAAAGAGGATTTGATTCAGTCTTTGTGGTAGTGGATAGGTTTTCCAAGATGGCACATTTTATCCCATGCCAAAAAACCAGTGATGCGACTCACATCGCAAATCTATTTTTCAAAGAGGTCGTTCGACTTCACGGCTTACCAAGAAGTATATTTTCGGATAGAGATACAAAGTTCATAGGGCACTTTTGGAGGACATTATGGAAGAAGCTAGGAACTAATTTGATGTTTAGTTCGGCTTATCATCCTCAGATGGATGGGCAAACAGAAGTGGTCAACAGAAGCCTGGGAGACTTGCTGAGAAGCTTGGTGACAAAGCACCACAGTCAGTGGGATAGTATATTGCTGCAGGAAGAGTTCGCATATAATGACTCAGTGAACAGGAGCACAGGCCAGAGTCCATTCCAGATTGTATATGGGACATAGCTGAGAGGAGTTTCTGAATTAAGGGATTCAGAACAGACTGGGACTAGGAGCGCAAGTGTCGAAGAGTTCGCAGAGGCGATGAAAGAACTTCATGGCCAGGTGAAGCAGCAACTGCTAGATTCAAGTCACGAATATAAACGTAGATCCGACCAAAGGAAAAGACAAATTTAGTTTGAGGTTGGTGAATTAGTTCTAGTGCACTTGAGGAAAGAAAGGTTCCCGAGGGGAACATACAATAAATTGAAAATGAAGAAAATCAGGCCATGTAAGGTCTTCAAGAAATTGGGGGAAAATACTTATGAGATTGAGTTACCGGATGGGATCAGAATATCTCCGATATTCAATGTCTCAGATTTATACCCATACAAAGCTGAGGAAGAAGATGAACATCCAGAGGTTCAGTGGCAGAAGCAGATGCCAGTTGCAGAGAAGCCACAGATGGAACAGATACTGGATAAACGAGTGGGTAAGAAGACCAGAAGGAAAGAATATTTTGAGTATTTGGTCAAATGGAAGGGCCATCTAGTGGAAGACGCCAGCTGGGAGAATGAAGCAGAGATTTAGAAGCATGGACAAACCGTGCAGGAGCTCATGGATAAGATCCCATGAAATTTTTCAAGCGAGGGAGTGTGATGCAAGAGCATCCCTCACGTCAAGCGAGCTAGCGCGGAAGCGGAAGACAGTTGGAAGGCGTCCAGCACAAATTTTTGAAAAACACCTTGAAACTGTTGTGCAAACATTAATGAGGAAATTTAATGAAGCACACTTATATATTGTAATCAGACCTCGAGCCATACGCTCTCGTCTGAAGTAGATGGAGGCATTTATAGTTGTTAATGCAGGTAGATAGAAATTAAAAATTCTAGATTAGACTGTTTGAGAGCGCAAGAGGGAAATGGGATATAGACACCCTCATTGTGCATTGTAACATTATTCGGGAATAGTTAGAAGCAGGAAGAGCACAGGAGAATAGCAGAGAGTTGTAGAAGAACATCCATGTATAGATCTTGAATTAATAGAAGAAGTTGATTCAAATCCATGGTTTTGTGTATGTTCTCTGTTTGTTGATGTTAAATGATGTGCTCATGAGCGTTTGTTTTCCTGTTATGTATTTTCTTTATTGTTGTGTATGTGATTTCATGTTTGAGTTTGAAATCTGAGGGAAGAAAAAATGAGTTTCAATTGTTTCTCTATCTGAGCAAGGATTCCTGCAAGGAGTGCAGTTGAAATCGTCTGCAAGGAGTGCGTTGACGGAAGCTCAGGTAGTTTAACTCTTGTTCTCGTTCACCCAGAAGAGAAATTGGGTTACTGGAGCTGTGCAAGGAGTGCGCAGGCTAAGGAGAGTCTCAGTTGTGAATTTGAGCGAAGTATTGAAGGACTATTGTTGCAGGTGTGTGCAGAGTCGAAAGAACTCAACACTTGGAAGTGTTTGAGGATTGTCGCAAGGAGTGTGTGCAAGACTCTTTCTGAAGATTCAGAAGTGTGTGAAGCTCAGGAGGAATAAGGCTTCCAAGTTCGTTGAGGATAAGCACAGGGAGTTTGTGCCATGGGAGTATTTAAAACCAGTGTTGCATGGTTGCACGCAAGAGGACGAGTGAGCGCAGAGGAACACTTAGTTATTTTCAAGAAATCCTCAAGGAGGAAGAAATCGACGGTCAGGATCTCGTGGAGGGGATTCGTGAAAAATCCTCCAGCCGTCAGATCCACCAGAGTAACGGAGAGGTTACGGCCACACCAGGAGGTTAAGCTTGGGAGGACCATGAGCCATAGGATCGTTGTTGGGTTGCCTGTCAGCCATCCGATCAGGCAGAAGTTGCACTAGGGGTAAGTCCTAGGGAACAAAGGAAAGTCTCGGAGAGGCATCGGGATATTGAGGCGTCGGGGTTTCAAAATTCAAGAAACTCGAGACCTTTCGAGTCTCGAAACACCGAAGAAGTCCTAGCCATGGATCTCAGGGTGGACACGTGTCAAAAGATCTGAGAGTAGTCGGGGTTCAGCGTATCGGAAATCCTGGGGACAAAGAAAATGTTTCATTAGGAATTGCGATCTCGCGATGTCCAAAAATTCGATGAGGGGATAGTGACGTGGAAGAGTCAACCCTTACATGCATAGGGGATTGGTGTTTTGTGATTCTTGGAAATCATAGCCGCGAGAATCATGAAACTCCGAAACGCAATTTCCCGATAGGCTAAAAGAGTGGGCCATGGAGGAGTCGGCAAGGTGGACAGGTGGCAGATTTCATCGGGGTTTCGGGGAGTGAAGCTCCGAGGGAAACTTTGCACTTGGATTCGTGATCCTACAAAGTCCGAAACTCCGATAGGAGGTAAGACTATGGTCTTATGGATTAGTAGTCTTGTGGACTGGAAGTCTAGCTAGGAGGGGCTAAAGAAGAAAAGGAATCATTTCATCATATCGGGGTTCAGGGGTTGGTAAAGAAAAATGTTTGGAACATCGCGAGTGTCGAATTCCCAACCAAAGAAACTCCGATAGGGACGCGAAAGTTCAGCGTTGACTTGCATCGGGGTTTGGGGTTTTGAGAATCCAAAACCACGCGACCACAAGACTTGCAAAACAGCGAAGTCCGATTTCCCGATCATTAGGGGATATCTTTTGGAGAACTGTTGTGGGTGTGGAAAATTCTCTATAGGGAATTAGAATAACTTTTCAATTCTTCGGGTCAAGGAAGTAAGAGGTCCTGTGAGCGGACGTGCCTGGGGGTGCGCCTGCGTCACTTACTATGGGGGAATATGTAATGAATAGTCCAATGATTGCTATACCGATGGGTGGTACTGATGTTGTACTAGGAATCCAATGGTCACAATCATTAGGAATAGTGGCTTTTAATTTTCAAGAACTTTTCCTGAAATTTTCATTGGAAGGAAAAGAAATCGAGTTAAGAGGTATCACATGGAAACCCAGTGAGGTGATAAGCTCTAATGGCATGAAAAAATTATTGAAAAAGGGGCATCAAGGTGTTATTGCACAACTATTCTCACTATATGTTCAAACATCTAAGCCATCTATTCCCTTAGATCTCCAAGGGATCATTGATAAGAATTCCAAAGTATTTGAAGATATTCTCAAAGGTCTTCCACCTACTCGAAATCATGGTCATGATATTCACCTAATTCTTGGGAGTGTTCCTCCTAACATCAGGCCATACAGATACCCTTTTGCCCAGAAGACTGAAATTGAGCGCATGGTTGAAGAAATGTTAGAGGCTGGCATTATTAGACCTAGCCAAAGTTATTACTTAGCACCGGTGGTAATGGTATTCAAGAAACATGTCTCATGGCATATGTGTCCAAATTATATAGAGATCAACAAGATCACTATTAAAGATAAGTTTCCAATTCCCATCATTGATGAATTGTTAGATGAACTACATGGAGCAATCTATTTCACAAAGTTGGATCTTCGTTTAGGGTATCACCAGATTAGAATGAAGGAAGAAGATATCCCAAAAACAACATTCCAAACTCATGAAGGCCATTATGATTTTTTGGTCATGCCTTTTGGCCTTACAAATGCACCTTCCACATTCCAAGGATTGATGAATTCCATTTTCAAGCCCTTCCTTCGAAAATTGGTGTTAGTATTTTTTGATGATATACTAATCTATAACAACTCTTGGGAGGATCATGTGCGACATGTTGACAAGGTTCTACAACTACTAAAGGAGCAACAACTATATGCCAAACCATCCAAATGTTTCTTTGGAGTGAAGGAGGTAGATTATTTGGGTCATATTGTATATCATGAAGGTGTCAAGGTAGACCCTAACAAGATTAAGGCCATGATGGATTGGCTGATTCCAAAAACATTGAAGAATCTTAGAGGATTTTTGGGTTTGACAGGTTACTACTGCAAGCTTGTTCGGCACTATGGAAGAATAACAACACCTTTAATAGCACTAACTAAGAAGGATGCATTTTCATGGACGCAACTAAAGCATTTGAACAACTTAAATAGCTGATGTGCAAAGCTCATGTCTCGACCACTCCAGACTTCACAAAAACCTTTATTGTGGAATGTGTTGCCTCAAGAAATGGAATTGGTGTTGTCTTAATACAAGAAGGAAGGCCCCTGGCTTTTGAAAGTCGACCACTCAAGGAAAAGGACTTACACAAACCCATTTATGAGAAGGAAATGATGGAAATACTACATGCATTGAAGAAATGGTGTGCTTACCTAATAGGTAGGCACTTCAAGGTCAAAATAGATCATGATAGTCTTAAATACTTCTTGGAACAAAGACTATCTTTAGAAGAAGAACAAAAATGGGTAACCAAGATATTGGTTTATGATTTTAAATCGTCTATAAAAAAGGGAAGCAAAATGTTGTCGCAGATGCACTCTCAAGAAAGGATGAAGATGTTGAGGCCTTTCTCTGTGCTATCTCAATCATCCAACCCTATTGGATAATAGAAGCAAGGGATGAATGGAAGAATGACGAAAAAGTGTGGACTCTCATTCAAAAGTTGCAGTAGGATTCTAGTGCATCAGACACATTTAGATGGAAAAATGAATCACTATGGTACAAACATCACTTATATTTGTGTAAAAAATCCCAACTCAAAAAAAGGTATTATTGGAATTGCACACCTCTCCAGTAGGAGGGCACTCCGTATTTTTGAAAACCTACCATAGAGTCAAGAAGGATTTTTTTGGGGATGGCCTTAAAACTGATGTTCAAAGGTTTGTGGCAGATTGTTTGGTTTGCCAACAAAATAAGGTGGAAAAAATTAAGACCTCGGGTCTTTTACAATCATTAGCCATCCCAAGTCAGCACTCGGAGGAGGTTTCCATGGATTTCATCACAGGGTTATCGAAGTCTGAAGGAAAGAGTTTCATCATGGTGATTGTTGATAGACTGGCCAAGTACACACACTTTTGTGCACTCTCTCATCCCTTCAAAGCTAGTACAGTTTCCACTGCATTCATGGAGACATTTCAAAAGCTACATGGCAGCCCAAAGATTATTGTAAGTGACAGAGATCCCATCTGCACTGGACATTTTTGGACAAAACTATTTTCTTGTTTGGGTACTCAATTGGCTCATAGCTCATCCTATGATCCTCAATCTGATGGAAAAATCGTGATAGTGAACAAATTTTTGGAAGGCTACCTTCATTGCTTTGTCTATTATAAACAAACACAATGGTTCAAATGGTTACCCATGGCAGAATGGTGGTATAACAATTCCTTTCATACTGCAACAAAAATGACACCATTTATGGCACTCTATGGATACCACCCTCCTTCCATCACTTCTTCTCTAAAATTAAAATCTAAGGTTCAAGATGTGGAAGATCACATCGAGAATCAACAACAAGTTCTCCAACTCTTAAAGGACAACCTGACCATGGCACAAAATCACATGAAACAACAAGAAAATCAACATCGTAGTGAAATAAGTTTTGAAGTAGGGAATTGGGTGTTTTTAAGATTACAACCATACAAACATATGTCCCTCAAGCAAGACAAGAAGGATAATAAATTATCACCAAAGTACTATGGCCCTTATAAGGTGTTGCAAAACATTGGTACTATGGCATACAAATTGGAGTTGCCTACATCTTCACGAGTACACCCATTTTTCCATGTTTCATGCTTAAAGAAGGTTATAGGGGACAAGATCCTAGTTCAAATTGTATTGCCAAAACTTGACGAGGAAGGAAAAATCATATTGGATCCTGAAGCCATCACTGACACAAGAATTCGCCAGCTGAGGAATAGATCCATTTCAGAGTATCTCATTAAATGGAGGAAACTACTGACTGAAGATTCCACTTGGGAAGATGAGTCTTTTATACAGAAGCATCCAGAGTTACTCAAGCATTGTGGAAAACACTTGTCTCAAGGGGAGGGGCATGTTAAGCCCTAATATTGGCTCATTACCCCTTAATTGGGGCATATTACATTAGTAGTGTTATTTTATTTATGTCGGCTTTATTCCATTAGTTGTAATTATACCTCCTAGTCTCTTGTATATACCAAGGAGACATTTTCATTTGGATTCATCTTGTACTTGAACATTTATGTGGGGTAAAGGAGGTTGCCCCCTCAAAGAGGCTTATTATCTTAAATTATCTCTTTTTCAAGGCGTTGAGTACTTATTCTGAGCTTTTTCTATGCTATATTGATATTTGGTTCTTAACAGATTAGGTGGAAGTTCGCTCCCGTAACTATTGGTGTGTTTGAAAATCACTCTAGACCACCACTATGGTGCATTGGATTCACCTCCAGTGTGCATTGGTTGAGTTATACAGAGTATATCATGTGTAAATTATTCATTATTCATAACATTTAATGAGAATTCTTCCATTATTTCTCTCTTGCTTCTTCTTTCTCAATTTATGTCTGCAAATGTGTGTGGCATTTTATAGCTGGATCTATTATGTGCAGGTTCAACATATTTACATGGTAACAGAGCTGATGGACTACTAAGCAAAGATACACCAAATTATTTTTTGCAGGTACCAAATATTGAAGACAACGAAAAAATGGAATTCCCAAAAGAATTCATTCTTACACCTTACAAATTCTTTGCATGGAAGGAGAATATGGCCATGCATCCTTGATGAAGAGGATTGTACATGATAACCGTGAATAGAGAGACATAACCGACATCATCCACAAAACAATCCAAGTATCTAAATCGAATGGATGAAGCATTCAGAGCAATTTCTAGTTTCATTTCTCTCAATCTCCTTTTTCACATATCTTCCTGTAAAACCCCCAATGAAGCCTGGAACACCATGGAAGGAATATTTGGAAAATAGGATGAGATGAGGGGACACATGATCGAGGTGTAATTTCTCACATTGAATCCAAAAATCTTCGACAATATCCAATATTTCTTTACAAAATAGAAGGATTTACTGTCGCAACTCAAAGCTTGCAGGGTTGATAAATCTAAGGTGGAGAAAAAAACGGTTAGAACCCTTCTCTCCAAACTTGGTCCTAAATTATCTATGTTCCTATCGACATTTTATTCATTCAAATTCGCCTCTGGAGACACCTAGAAGATTCCTTCTCTTAAGGAATTTATCGAATCCCTGACACAAGAGCAAACCAAGCTCATCAACATGGGAAAAATCAAAGGCCCAAAGGTGCATGCACTTATTGTGCATGATGGAAGCCATCAATATCAAAAATATAAATATAAATACAAAAGGAAAGATCATGCAAATCCAAGGAAGGAAGGGTACTCAAAACCCTTCATCGATGCCTCTGGATCCAAAGGTGGAAAAGGAAGAAAATCAGAGATATGCACATACTTCCATAAAGGATTCCATCCAGAATCCACATGCATGAAAAAAAAAATACATATAATGACTCAAATACTTAAACAAAATAACCTTGGAGATCTCATTCCCGAGGGTTCCAGTAAGAAGAAGCCAGAAGATCAGAATCCCAAGAAAGGCAATTCTAGCCATGGCTTTATTTCCATCAAGTCCTCTCTCAATTCTTGGATCGTAGATTCAAGAGCATCACATCACATGAATGCCACAAAAGAATTATACCATTCATTGGATTCATTCAAAGGTCCTCCTATTCTGATGGGGGACAACTCTCTAATCGAGGTCACCGACAGAGGAAGGATTGAACTCACCAACATAAGCTTTGAGAATGTGATGCACGTTCCCAAAATTTCCGTCAATATTAGTCCATGTATCAGATGACGAATTCTGGAATGAGAAATAAATTCATATTCACACCTAATGTAGTGGACATATATGAAATGAAAACCAATTCCAGGGTTTCTACTGGTGAGGTAAATCATCAATCTAGATTGTATTCATTTTCTGAATTTATTGAACCAGATTTTTCTTTACTTCTTACCCATGCTGATGAAAGAAATAGGATATGGAACGAAAGGTTCAGGAATTTCAATTTCAGATACATGCAACATGTTAGAAATAAAATATTGGTTGATGGTCTACTAGACATCCATTTCTCCAAAGGAATATGTGAGGGATGTGCTCTTGGAAAACACCCTCAAGAGAAATTCGACAAAGGAAAGACTCAGAGAGATTTATCTCCTTTAGATATGATCCATGGTGACCTCATGGGACATTTTTCGCATCCATAAATGAACAAAGTGAGGTATGTTCTCATTTTTGTTCATGTTTTCTCACATTTCACATGGATTTACTTTCTCAAGAAAAAATCAGAGGTCTTTCAACACCTCAAAGATTTCAAAGCCCCGGTTGAGACACATTCAGGAAATAAAATCAAAGTCCTCTGAAATGATAACAGGGGAGATTATTTCAATCATGAGATCCAAAATCTATCATGAGACATGGATTCAGTTGAAGCACATAATTCCCTATACTCCGCAACAAAACAGAGTTGTTGAGCGGAAAAATAGATCTCTAAAAGAGATGGCATCTTGCATGTTGCATGCAAAGAAAATTACACATATATTATGGGTCAAAGCACTTAATTGTGCAACCTACATCCAAAAAATATCT
Source organism: Picea engelmannii (assembly GCA_009831015.1). Lineage (NCBI taxonomy): Eukaryota > Viridiplantae > Streptophyta > Pinopsida > Pinales > Pinaceae > Picea > Picea engelmannii. The sequence continues at coordinate 133,707 of ML796247.1, read as the reverse complement.
CCCCATAGATCTGTCAAGGATAATACCCCCTACGAGGCTTCGAGCGGCCTCAAACCGGAAGTGACCCACTTTCATGTTTTCGGTTCACATGCATGGGCTCAGATTCCCTCTGAAAAGAGGAAGGAGCTTGTGTTGGAGTTACTTCAACACACACCTAGGATTTTTTTTCCTAAGGTTTTTATTTTTTTATTAGTCATAATTAGTCATCATCCAGTCTCCTATATTTTAGGAGAGAATATTCCACCTGGAGAATATTCTCTTTCAGTTCACACTTCAGTTTGACTAGTAGAGTTGATTTTAGATGTTGCATTGGGATCATCACCATGATAATTCGAACTTGCCTTGGTATCATCACCAGAGTGGCGCATTAGCCTTGATTCCTTGATTTAACTCCTCACTACTTTCTATTCAATCAATTAACTGAGGACTAGTTGACTAGTTAACTCAACTAGGTGGCAGTTCACTCTCATAACTACCTGAGAGACTAGAATAGGTGGAAATTCACTCCCGTAACTACTGGTGTGTGTCCATATCACTCTATTCCACCACTATGATGACTTGGTTCACCTTAAGTAGAACTTGTTGAGTTATACAAAGTATATCATGTGTAAATTATTCATTATTCATAACGGTTAATGAGAATTCTTCCATTCTTTCTCTCCTTCTTCTTCTTTTTCCAATTCTCTTTACAAATGTGTGTATTATTGTTTAGCTAGATCTATTATGTGCCTGTTCAACACATTTACATGGTATCAAATCCGACAGACTACTAAGCAAAATCTACACCAAATTTTTTTGCAGGTACAAAAGATTGAAGACAACGGAAAAATGGAATTCCAAAAAGAATTCATTCTTACACCTTACAACTATTTTGCATGGAAGGATAAAATAGCCATACATATTCGATCCATCGGGTTTTATAGGTTAACCATGAATATATATACATAGCCAAAATCAGCCATAGAAAAATCCAAGTACTTAAATCGCATGGATGAGGCACTCAGAACAATTTACAGTCTTATTTCTCCCACTCTCCTTTTTCATATATCTTCCTGTAAGACTCCCAATGAAGCTTGGACCATATTGGAAGGGATATTTGGCAAACAGGATGAGATGAGGGGAAACATGCTAGAGGTGGAGCTACTCACATTGGATCCAAAAAGATTCAAGAATATCCAAGATTTATTTACAAAATTCAAGGATTTATTGTCGCAACTGAAAGCTTGCGGGGTTGATAAATCGAAGGAGGAGAAACAACTAGTTATTACCATTATCTCCAAGCTTGGTATTGAATTATCAGTATTTGTATCTACATTCCATACTGTCAGATTCACCTCTGGAGCCACCTAGAAGATGCCTTATCTTGAGGACTTTATCGAATCCCTGACACAAGAGCAAACCAAGCTCATCAACATTGGTGCAATCAAATTCCCAAGGGTGCATGCACTTACTGTGCATGATGGAAGCCACAAATATCAGAAATCTAAATATAAATATAAGTGTAAATCTCATGCACATACGAAGAAGGAAGGGTACACAAAACCCTTCACCGATGCCTTTGGATCCAAAGGAGAAAAGGGAAGAAAAGGAGAGAAAAGAACATACTGTCACAAAGGATTCCATTTGGAATCCACATGAATGAAAAATCAAATAGATCTGATGTCTCAAATAATTCAGCAAAGAAACCTTGGAGATCGCATCCCCGAGGGTGCAAAGAAGAAGAAGCTAGAAGATCTAAATTCCAAGAAAGGCAATTCTAGCCATGCCTTGATTGCCATCAACTCCTCTTCTGATGCTTGGATTGTAGATTTAGGAGAATCACATCACATGGCTACCTCAAAAGTAGTATATTATTCATTGGATGCAAGAAAAGGTCCTCCTATTCTGATGGGGGACAACTCTTTTGTCGAATTCGTCGGCAAAGGAAGGATTGAACTCACCAACAGAAGCTTCGAGAACATGTTGCATGTTCCCAAGCTTTATGTCAACCTTCTCTCTGTGTATAAGATGATGAATTTCGACACTAGAAAGAAATTCATCTTCACACCAAATTCCATGGACATCTACGACATGCAAACCAACTCCAGGGTTGCTACCAGTGAGGTAAATCATCAATCTAGATTGTATACATTTTCTGAATTCATTGAACCTAATTTTGCTTTACTACTTACTCATGATGATGAAAGTAGTAGGATATGGCAGGGAAGGTTTGGACATTTGAATTTCATATGCATGCAATAACTTAGCAAGAACAAATTAGTTCATGGTCTACCAGACATCCATTTCTCCAAGGGAGCATGTGAGGGATGTGTTCTCAGGAAACACCCTCAAGAGAAATTCAACAAAGGAAAGTCTCAGAGAGCTTCTGCACCTTTAGATATAATCCATAGTGACCTTATGGGTCCTTTTCCACATTCATACATCATCAAAGTGAGGTTTGTTCTCATTTTTGTTGATTATTTCTCACATTTTACTTAGATCTACTTTCTCAGACAAAAATATGAGGTCTCTCAACACCTCAAAGATTTCAAAGCCTTGGTTGAGACACAGTCCAGAAAGAAGATCAAATTCCTCCGAAATAATAAAAGGGGAGAGTATGTGAATCATGAGATCCAAAATATTTTCCATGAGGTAGGGATTCAATTGTAGCACACAGTTCCCTATACTCCCCAGCAAAACAGAGTTGCTGAGAAGAAAAACCGATCTCTAAAGGAGATGGCATCTTGCATGTTTCATGCAAAGTCACTACCACAAAGACTATGGGTCGAAGAACTTAACTATGCAACATACATCCAAAATATATCTCCCCATACATCTGTCAAGGATAAGACCCCCTATGAGGCTTAGAGGGACCTCAAACCGGAAGTGACCCACTTTCGTATTTTTGGTTCATGTGCATGGGCCAGGATTCCCTCTAAAAAGAGGAAGGCACTTGATCCACAGAGAACTGAGTAAATTTTTTTTGGATACCCTGAGAGTGTGAAGGGATATCGTCTTATTGATCTTTCCTCAGACCGACTCATGATTGAGTGTAGTTTCCAATTCGAGGAAAGTGTCTCGCGTGTACCTCAGCATCCGCATGCAGGCACCTTTACTCTTCCACCTGTCTGAGATGATGAGCATGCACATGCCGACTCTTCTTCAGGTGAGAGTTATGATTCATAGGAATCAGAGGATTCAGATTTAGATTCAGAGTCAGTAGAGTCAGATGCAGAGTCAGAGCATCCAGATGCAGTTGCAGAGCCAAAGCAGATGCCCAAGTGGGCACAAACTACTCTTCAGGATGTAGGGGATCTCATTGGTGATCCAGCAGATACTAGGAGGACTCGATCTAATTTTGAGGAGCCTATTGTTTCACTCACTGTCACTAAACCATTGCCTTCAAGGAATCTTTACTTGGTTCAGTCTTCAGATCCACAGTATTATGGCGAGGCTGCTAGAAATCCCTTTTGGGAATCTGCCATGCAGGAGGAGTAAAACTCCCTCCTCAAGAACTAGACTTGGGATCTGGTTCCCCTTCCTTCTAGGAGGAAAATTTTCATATGCAGATGGGTCTATAGGACCAAGAGCGCAGCAGATGGACAGATCAACAAATACAAATCTATTCTTGTCGCCAAAGTCTTTTAGCAGGTTCATGGTATTGACTATGATGAGACCTTTGCTCCAGTAGCGAAGATGGATTCCATACAATTGGCACTTGTCATTGTGGCAACCAAGGGATGGGAAGTCCATCATATGGACATGAAGAATGCATTTATTCACCATGATCTCTCTAAGGAGATCTACATGGAGCAGCCCCAGGGATTTATGCAACACTCATCTTTGGTCTGTTGACTGAAGAAGTCACTTTATGGCCTCAAACAGTCTCTGAGGGCATGGTATGCCAAGATGGACTCCTACATGTTGTCAGAGAAATTTGTACGTTGTAAATCAAACCTGAATGTATACATTCTCAAGATGGTTGATTCACTTCTACTTTTAGTTCTATATGTTGATGATTTGTTGATCACTGGGTGCTCGACTTCAGCGATTGTTGCAGTCAAGAGGATTCTACATGACAGGTTTTGATGACGAACATGGGTTCGCTATGCTTCTTCCTTGGACTTGAGATCGGTCAGGATGCATTAGGCATCAAACTTTCTCGAAGCCAAGTATGCACGAGATCTCCTTCAGAGATTTCACATGATAGACTGCAAGTCTACTACGAATCCTTTCCTATCAGGAGTCAAACTTGAGGATGGCGGGGAGACTATGTTGGTTGACAATACACTGTACAGAAAACTAGTGGGGAGATTTTTGTATCTCACAAACTCTAGACCAGACCTCTCATATGCAATTGGTGAAGTTTCTAGGTTCATGCAGGAGCCACATGAGATACATTGGAAAGATGCAAAGTCTATCCTTTGATACTTGCAGGGCACCATCACCTTTGGGATTCATTATGCAATAGAATCTACATTAGATCTCATTGGGTTTACTTATTCTAACTGGGCTGGCAATAACATTGATCACAAGTCCACATCTGGTTACTCACTCAGTCTTGGTTTCAGGCCTATCTGTTGGTTGAGCAAGAAGCAAGTTTCCATTGCTCTATCTTCAGTCGAGGTAGAGTACAAAGGGGTAGTTAACATAACCATTCAGGCTATGTGGCTACAACATTTTCTCACTGAGTTGGGCATTCAATTTCATCGGTCAATCGTCATCTAGTGTGATAACCAGAGCACTCTGAAGTTCTACAGAGATCTAGTTCAAAGGCAGCGGACGAAGCACATCGAGATCCACATGCACTACATCCAGAATTTAGTACATGAGGGGATCATCGACTTACACTTTAGTCCTTCAGCAGAACATACAACATACATTTTCACCAAGACCTTCACTGAGAATAAATTCCATTCTCTACGAGGTCGTCTCGGAGTGAAGGACACAGTTGCCTAGAAACTGTAGTTCTTCTTTTTACATACATTGTACCTTTAGGGAGGTTTTTTCCCATGAGGTTTTCCCTCTTTCCTCACTTTATTTTTAGTGTATATTTTGTACTTGGGTACCTAACATGGCCTCATTGTCGGGACCCAATCTTTATTTTCACCATAGTGATGTTCAGGGAGGGTGTTGGAGTTACTTCAACACACACCTAGGATTTATTTTTCCTAAGGTTTTTATTTGTGTATTAGTCATAATTAGCCATTATCCAGTCTCCTATATTTTAGGAGAGAATATTCCACCTGGAGAATATTATCTTTTAGTTCACACTTTAGTTTGACTACTTGAGTTGAGTTTAGATGTTGCATTGGGATCATCACCATGCTAATTCGACCTTTCCTTTGTATCATCACCAGAGTGGCGCATTAGCCTTGATTCTTTGAGTTAACTCCTCACTACTTTATGTTCGGTGAGTTAACTGAAGACTAGTTGACTAGTTAACTCAACTAGGTGGCAGTTCACTCCCGTAACTGCATGAGAGACTAGAATAGGTGACAGTTCACTTTCATAATTTATGATGTGTGTAAAGATCACTCTATACCACCACTATGGTGACTTGGTTCACCTCAAGTCGAACTCATTGAGTTATACAGAATATATCATGTGTAAATTATTCATTATTCATAACGGTTAATGAGAATTCTTCCATTCTTTCTCTCCTTCTTCTTCCTTTTTCAATTCTCTCTACAAATGTGTTTATTATTTTTTAGCAAGATCTATTCTTTGTAGGTTAAACACATTTACAACTTGATCCATAGAGCACAGAGTGTATCTTTGTTGGATACCCTGACGGTGTGAAGGGATACAAACTTATTGATATTTCATTGGATCGTCTCATCATTGAGCGAAGTTTCCAATTCGAGGAAAGTGTATCGCATGTACCTCAACAACTGCATGTAGACACCTTCATTCGTCCACCTATGTAAGATGATGAGCATGCACATGCTGACTCTTCTTCAGATGAGAGTTCTGATTCAAAGGATTCATATGATCTAGATACGGAGTTAATACAGTCAAATGCAGAGTCAATGCATCCAGATGTAGATGCAGAGCCAGAGGAGAGGCCCAAGTGGGCCATGTTTCTGCCATGTTGTCTCCCTTATACACACTTGCAAACATGGGCTAAGTCCAACCCACTTAGTGTGTCCTTGGAGGAACAATGCCTAGGTTCAAATCTCAGTGTCACCTCGACTTGAACCTCTTCCGTCTAGGATTACTCCTAGGGAAGCCAAGGGGGGTAGACCCTAGTTACTATGTGAAATTAAACATGAATTTATAGGATTTGATTTTAGTTGATTAAAGGTTTGGGGGATCTAGCCTATATGCAAAAGAAACAATGCAATGTGAAAGATTAGAGATTAAAAATAAGTCCTTTCCCTAAGTCTACTAAGACTAGTTTGTAAGATTGGGCAAGGGGTCAACTAAGTTAAAGGGAGTTTTGTTTTAAAAAGATTACAAAAGAATGTTAAATACAAGATTACACAATTAGATTAAATACAAAAGAATGAAAGTAAAAAATATCCACAAAGTTAGAATGAAACTAAGTGATACAACAATGAAGATACAAAATATACAAATTATACAAGCAAGACAACTAACCAAGCAACTAACTTGTAAAATGACATGAATGTGCAGGTAAAAGAGATATTGGTCATAAGAAGATACAACCAAAACACATAAGCCAACTATCCCAAAAAATAGTGCCTTCAAGGGATGCACAAATCAAGGGGAAGTGTTTAATGGCATACACAACCACAAACTCCAATCAATGAAGAAGCTTCCAAAGGATGTGCAACTTCAAGGAAGAAGACCAATCACATAAAGATACAACTTAAATTCAATATTAAAGCATGAAAAAAGGCCTCTAGGGGCTAAAGCGCAACTTCTAAATCACTTAGTCCAATCCACAAATTCTTAAAGTAACTTGCATAAAAGATGTGAATTTAAGTGTTTGGAATGTGAACTTAAGCATAAACCACACAAGATATCCCAAAGTAGATTTCCCAAGGTTAAGTAGATTGATTTTAGGATTAACTAAATTATTAAGTTATAAGTGAATCCTAGACTAAGTGAAAACCCAAGAACTCTCCCTGCTTGTACCAAAATAATTGTTGGGTGCTCAATAAGTTAGGAAAACAAGGTCAGACCCTTGCTCCACAGGTCAATCTAGGAAACAAAGTACTCCATAGGGAGGACGCCAAGCATCTTGAGATCGTCCCCGATCTAGCACCCCCTACTTATTCCTTAAATTCCCTTTTTGATGGAAAATTTTAGACAGTAAGTAGTCACCTATTAAACTCGGTTGATTTTAGGCCCTAAGAAACTAAAGTAAATTGAGTTAAGTTAGATTAAGTTAGATTATATTAGTTAAGGTGTCTGCAAATGTAGTGATTGTAAAATAGTGTTCTTGCAAAATGAAAGTACTTGAAAAGTAAAGTACTTGAAGGTAAATGCTAGAAGCTTAAATGATTGAAATAAACCACAAGATTATACAATGCTCATAAGATTTCAAGACATAAAATTAAATTACTTTAAGAGATAAACTTGAAAGAGCATGAAGTACTCGAAAGAGACTTGCAATAAATTAGAATACTTGGAAAAGTAAATTGCAAGAAATTAAAGTACTTGAATGTAAATAACTTGAAATAGAAAAGTACTTGCATAGTAAATGAATTGCAATGAAAGTAAATTAGATGAAATAATTAAATGATTATGCCTCCATGGACCTAAACTAGCACAAGATTATTACTTCTTAGATTTAGATTATGTTAGACCATTAAGCATGTGAAAAGAAGCAAAAACCATGAACCAATCTAGCCTTACTATTTTGGGGGTTGACATAGCCAAGCACACTCCAAGGTGTAGGCAAACAAGATAAAGTAAAATTATTGAAAGGAAACTAAGTGATGTAGGAGCATCTACAACATCATGACGCGAGCCAGCGTGGAGGAAAGAGAAGAACAGCTGGACAGTACCAGCGCATACATTTTTGAATCACGATGAAGATTGTTGCGTCGTCGTTTGAACGAATGCATTTATATGAAGCGCACTTGTATTGTAATGTAGATAAGAGAACATTAAATAGTTTTAATGCTGGTAGATAGGGTTAGTTGTAGATTAGACAGTTTCATTCCCAGGAGGGAAAACGAATATAGGCACCCTCCTTGTGTAATTGTAGGGGAATTCAGATTATTATTCAGCATTAGCAATAGAAAGCAATAGAGAACAGAGCAGAGAGTTCGTGAAGAAACCCCATGTACAGATTGAATTAATAGAAGAAAGCTCTTGATTCAATTCCATGGCGGTGTTTGAGTTCTTTGTGCTATTAATGTTATTTTGTTGCATACTTGCTTCTTTGTATGCTTATCTTATATATGTTGCTTATGTGATTGCATATCAGGTTCGAAACCTGAGAGAATGAGTGAATGAGTTTCACATGTTTCTCTGTTTGAGCTAGGAGATTCCTGCATAGAGTGCAGTCGAATTCCTACGCATAGGGTGCCTCGAGGAGGCTCTACAGTTAAACTCTCATTCTTGTTCAACCCGAAGAAGATTGGGATTATTCGAGTCGTGCAGGTGAGTGCAGGTCGAACTGAACTTCCAGTAGCAAGTCTGAGAAGGGAAAGGTCAATTGCCTGTGACTGCGAGTGCATGGAACCTAGAAATCTTCGGCATTGATTGTTGAGAGTTGGCGAAGGTCGAAGTCGAGCACAGAGAACGTGGTCGAGAAAGCTCTCAAGGAGTCAGAGTCACAGAGGCTCAAGAGGGATAACACCTTGAACTTCAAGATGGGAGCAGACTCCGGTGAAGTTTACGCAGGGCAAAGGTGGTAAAGCTGAGAACTCTTCAAGAGGAAGAGAATCGATGACTTGAACTTATTGAAGAAAGGAGTCTTCAAGAAAGGGCAGAGCCCGGAGGCCATCGTGCATCGGCATATCGGGTTTGGCGAACGCGAGTATTGCATGCACGTCGAGATCGCAAGTCGTGATTTCTCGACTTAAACGGGACCGTCGATTTAAGCGCGGACAGGTGGCACGAGATCCTGCGGAGTTGGGATTCGGCACTTCGACGGTTTCGACGCTGGAAGGAGCACGTAGAAACAGCGAAGTCTGAGTCACGACGGGTCCCACGGAGGGTGCGTGGAGTATCGCATGTGGCATCGGCATTTCGGCACTCGGGGTTCCGGTATACAAGGGTTCAACATCGCGAGTGGCGATACCCCGAAATAGTAACCATTGATCATCGGGGATCGGGGTCTCAGCGTTGAGTGGCACGAAGCGACGTTACGAATGTCGCGATATCGTGAGATCTGATCTCCCGACACGCGAAGAGGAGATCAACTGAGAAGGATCCTATGGGTGACAAAAAAACTCCCGAGAGGAGTTGGAGGGGCATTGACCCTTCGGGCCTGTGGAAGCGAAGAAGGTCCTGGTGGAGCGACCGACTGCTGTGAGAGCAGGGGTTGCGTCAGAGTGGTATCAGAGCCCGGAAATTCTTGCTTGTATATTTCAGGCAGGAAGAGACAAAGGAGCGAAAGAAGACAGAGTTGCTGAGGACTCTGGGAGCGCTCTGATACTCACGAATTGCGTCAGAGTGGTATCAGAGTGGGAATTCTCTTTGTTCAGATAGCAGAGGGAAGTAGACATAATGCCGCCTAGAAGGGAGAGGCAGTCACCTGATCGTGAGGACAGGGACGCCCGAAGAAGGGGTAGGCCAGCAGGGAATCCAGCAAGGAATCCAGAGATGGAGCGTCAAATACGAGATCTCAGGGCGAGACTCGAAGATATGGAGACCACCCAGAGGCATGGAGCCGACGCAGGAGAGTTCAGCGATCCCGAGATTGAAGAGGAAGTTGGACATGACCAAGAAGAGGTCACAGCTGAAGATGCTTCAACCGAGAGGTTGATTAGAGCCATTTCGAGAATGAGCTCGAAGATGAAGATGGACATTCCCGTCTATGAGGGAAGTCTAAACACTGAGGAGTTGTTGGATTGGATCCGAGCACTCGACACCTACTTCGATTATGAGGATATCGAAGAGGACAAGAAAGTAAGGCATGTCGTCACGAAGTTGAAGGGACATGCAGCCTTATGGTGGGATGAGATGCAGGTAGACAGACGTTCCAAGGGAAAACAAAAGATCAAGAGCTGGGATCGGATGATCACCAAGATGAAGGCAAAATTCATTCCGAGGGATTACCAGATCACTCTGTTCAGGCACATGCAGAACCTGATACAGAAGCTGATGACGGTGAGAGAATACACCGAAGAATTCTACAGGCTCAACATTCGAGCAGGTCATTGGGAGAATGATGACGAAAAGGTGGCCAGATACCTGAATGGTCTCAGGTATGACATTCAAGATGAGCTGAGTATGGTTACCATCCACACTATTGAGGATGCGTACCAGATGGCTCTGAAAGCCGAAGAAAAGCTGAGTCGCAAGAAGGGACAGCGAGGGCGAGGCAGGAGTCAGCCCAGAGGCAAAACTGTTGTTCAAGAGAGAACACAGAAGCCCAGGGAGGATTGGAAGAGACCTCAGGAAAAGGCTGAGAGAGGTGGAACCTCACAACAGAGGCAGCAAGTTTCTGAGCCAAGGAGGCAGCAAGATGATCAGCAAGGAGGATATGATGACATGAACACATTTCCTCGTACCCGAGGTCGAGGCAGAGGTCGAGGAGGAGTTATCACATGTTTTACATGTGGTAAAGGCGGGCACAAAGCCGTTGACTATCCAGAGAGGAAGATGAATGGAGGAAAAGCTCACATCACTGAGGTGCAGACGCGTGATGCTGAGAGCGAAGATGCTGACAGTGGAAGATCACTTGGGACGCACAAAATTCTTTTGGCACCTGAGAAAGAGGTGGACAGCTCAGTGCAAAGGAGCAAACTGTTCAGAACGTCTTGTATAGCCAAGGACAGGAAGTGCAAAGTCATAGTCGACAGCGGGAGCACTGATAATCTCATTTCGACCGAGATGGTGGAGAAACTGGAGCTGACAACAACTAAGCACCTGAGTCCATATAAAGTCTCGTGGTTACAGAAAGGACACCGGGCAAGTGTCACTAAACAATGCTTAGTTAAGTTCAAGATTGGGAACTATCATGATGAGATTTTATGCGATGTTATTCCCATGGACGTGTGCCATATACTGCTGGGTAGACCATGGCAGTATGATAGAAATGTTGTTCATGATGGGAGGATGAACACATACACTGTAGAGAAGGATGGGAGAACCCATAAACTGCTGTCGATAAAAGATAAATAAGTGAAGCCGGAAGTGAGCAGTACCATACTTCTCATGAGTGGAAAAGAACTTCTCACAGAGCTGGAGAAGAATGAAGATCCACAGTTCTTTGTTGTCAGGAAGCCGAGAATTGTCCTGACAAGCACAAGAGTGGACGACTTGCCAGAGGAAATTCAGCAACTGCTGAGAGAGTTCGTTGATATCATCATGGATGAACTACCGCGTTCATTGCCACCGATGAGGAGTGTGAGTCACCACATTGACCTCATACCCGGAGCCAGTTTGCCAAATAAGGCAGCGTACAGGTTGACACCTCAGGAGAACGAGGAAGTCAAAAGGCAGGTACAGGATCTGCAGGACAAGGGACTAGTGAGAGAGAGTCTAAGTCCATGTGTTGTTCCGACAGTACTGAGTCCAAAGAAGGATGGAGGCTGGAGGATGTGTACAGACTCCAGGGCGATTAATAAGATCACCATCAGGTACAGGTTTCCACTGCCGAGAATGGACGACTTGATGGACTTCCTGAGTGGGGAAAATTACTTCTCCAAGATAGATCTCAAGAGTGGATATCATCAGATCCGGATGAGAGAGGGAGATGAATGGAAGACAGCATTCAAAACAAATGAGGGTTTGTACGAATGGTTGGTCATGCTGTTTGGATTAACAAACGCACCAAGCACTTTTATGCGGCTGATGAATGAAGTCCTGTGGGAATTCATTGGCAAATTTGTTGTCGTATACTTGGACGACATATTGATTTTCAGCAAGACCAGAGCTGAACACTTGAGGCATTTGGCCATTGTGATGAAAAGGCTACAGCAGGAAAAGCTGTTGATTAATTTGAAGAAGTGTTCCTTCATGCAGACAGAACTCATATATCTGGGTTTTGCAATATCGGCGAATGAGTTGAAGATGGATCCTAAGAAAGTTGAAGTAATCAGGAATTGGCCATCGCCGAGGAATGCTTTTGAGGTAAGGAGCTTTCACGGTTTGGCAAGCTTCTACAGAAAATTCATTCGGAATTTTAGTGGAATTAGTGCTGCCATGATGGACACTGTAAAAAAGCGGCATAAAGTTTTTCATTGGATAGCAAAGGCCGAGAAGAGCTTCAGTCTGTTGAAGCGAAAGATTACCAAGCAGCCAATTCTGGTGCTGCCGGATTATCAGAAAACCTTCCAAGTGAAGTGTGATGCTAGTGGGTATGTTGTTGGAGGGGTTTTAAGTCAAGATGACAGACCTGTGGCCTACTACAGCGAGAAGTTGGATGATGCCAAACTGAAGTACTCCACGTATGATAAAGAGTTCTATGCCATCATACAGGCATTGAAAAAGTGGAGGCACTATCTCATACCCAAAGAATTTGTTCTGTACAGTGACAATCACGCATTGCAGTTCGTGAGTCAGCAGGAGAAGCTGAATCAGAAGCATGCGAAGTGGGTAGAGTATATGCAGAATTTCACATTTGTAATAAAGCACATTTCGGGGACTGCGAATAAGGTAGCTAACGCCTTGAGCAGGAAATGTTTGCTGCTGCAGGAGTTCAGAGTCAAGACCTTGGGTTTTGAAAATTTGAAAGATATGTATGTAGGTGATACGGACTTTGCAGAAGCATACGAAGCAGCCGAGAACCCAGTTCTTAGGGATCGGAGCCCTTGGATTGATTATATGATCCAGGATGGATTGCTGTTTCGGGGCAATCAATTGTGCATTCCAGATTTCTCTATGAGAGAGAATTTGGTGAAGGAAAAGCACAGCGGAGGATTAGCAGGTCATTTCGGGCATGACAAAACATTTGCCAAGCTGAGCGAATCATATTTTTGGCATGGCATGCATGCAGATGTGAAGAGATTTGTTGACAGGTGTAGGGTATGTCAACATGCAAAGGGCCGAAAGAAGAATGCTGGGTTATATCAACCATTGCCCATACCCGAGAGGCCATGGGAAGCCATTAGTATGGATTTTGTGTTGGGTTTACAGAGAACACAGCGAGGAGTTGATTCCATCTTTGTTGTGGTGGACAGGTTCTCAAAGATGGCACATTTCATTCTGTGTCATAAGACTAGCGACGCAACCCACATCGCAAATTTATTTTTCAAAGAGATTGTCTGATTGCATGGATTGTCGAGAAGCATAGTCTCGGACAGGGATTCAAAGTTCATAGGTCATTTTTGGAGGACGCTATGGAGGAAGCTGGGGACTGACTTGGCGTTCAACTCAGCATACCATCCGCAAACAGATGGGCAGACAGAAGTGGTCAACCGAAGCTTAGGGGATCTGTTGAGAAGCCTGGTGACGGAGCATCACAGCAGTTGGGATCAGATCCTACCACAGGCAGAGTTTGCATACAACGATTCGGTGAATCAGAGTACAGGTAAGAGCCCATTTCAAATTTTGTATGGGACACAGCCGCAAGGAGTATCTGAGCTCAAGGAGTCAAAACAGGCTGAAACGAGCAGTGCGAGAGCTGAGGAGTTCGCTGAAGCGATGCAGGAACTTCACGTCGAGGTAAAGCAGCGGCTGCATAAGTCCAATCAAGAGTACAAGCGCAGAGCCGATCAAATAAAAAGACAACTTTAGTTTGAAGTTGGAGACGCGGTTCTAGCGCACCTGAGGAAAGAAAGGTTCCCTAGGGGAACATATAACAAACTCAAGATGAAGAAAATCGGGTCGTGCAGAGTCCTGAAGAAATTTGGTGCGAATGCATATGAGCTTGAGTTGCCAGAGGGCATCGGGATATCTCCGATTTTCAACATTTCGGACTTATACCCCTACAGGACGGATGAAGTAAGCACTGGAACTGAGTAACCAGTGATCCAGTGGCAGAAGCAGTTGCCAGTTGCACATAAGCCAGAGATGGAGTGCATACTGGATAAAAGAATTGGAAGGAAGACCAAGAGAAAGCAATATTTTGAGTACCTGGTGAAGTGGAAAAATCACCCAGTGCAGGATGCCAGCTGGGAAACAGAGGCAGTGATACAGAAGCATGGGCAGACTGTGCAGGAGCTCATGAGCAAGAGCCCATGAAAATCTTTCGAGCCGAGGAGTATGATGCAGGAGCATCTACAACATCATGACGCGAGCCAGCGTGGAGGAAAGAGAAGAACAGCTGGACAGTACCAGCGCATCCATTTTTGAATCACGATGAAGATTGTTGCGTCGTCGTTTGAACGAATGCATTTATATGAAGCGCACTTGTATTGTAATGTAGATAAGAGAACATTAAATAGTTTTAATGCTGGTAGATAGGGTTAGCTGTAGATTAGACAGTTTCATTCCCAGGAGGGAAAACGAATATAGGCACCCTCCTTGTGTAATTGTAGGGGGATTCAGATTATTATTCAGCATTAGCAATAGAAAGCAATAGAGAAAAGAGCAGAGAGTTCGTGAAGAAACCCCATGTACAGATTGAATTAATAGAAGAAAGCTCTTGATTCAATTCCATGGTTGTGTTTGAGTTCTTTGTGCTGTTAATGTTATTTTGTTGCATACTTGCTTCTTTGTATGCTTATCTTCTATATGCTTCTTATGTGATTGCATATCAGGTTCGAAACCTGAGAGAATGAGTGAATGAGTTTCACATGTTTCTATGTTTGAGCTAGAAGATTCCTGCATAGAGTGTAGTCGAATTCCTCCGCATAAAGTGCGTCGAGGAGGCTCTACGGTTAAACTCTCATTCTCGTTCAACCCGGAGAAGATTGGGATTATTCGATCCGTGCAGGTGAGTGCAGGTCGAACTGAACTTCCAGTAGCAAGTCTGAGAAGGGAAAGGTCGATTGGCTGTGACTGCGAGTGCATGGAACCTGGAAATATTCGGCATTGATTGTTGAGAGTTGGCGAAGGTCAAAGTTGAGCACAAAGAACGTGGTCGTGAAATCTCTCAAGGAGTCAGAGTCACAGAGGCTCAATAGGGATAACACCTTGAACTTCAAGATGGGAGCAGACTCCGGTGAAGTTTACGCAGGGCAAAGGTGGTAAAGCTGAGAACTCTTCAAGAGGAAGAGAATCGACGACTTGAACTTCTTGAAGAAAGGAGTCTTCAAGAACGGGCCGAACCCGGAGGCCATCATGCATCGGCATATCAGGTTTGGCGAACGCAAGTATTGCATGCACATCGAGATCCCGAGTCGTGATTTCTCGACTTAAACGGGACCGTCGATTTAAGCGCGGACAGGTGGCACGAGATCCTGCGGAGTCGGGATTTGGCACTTTGGTGGTTTCGACGCTGGAAGGAGCACGTAGAAACAGCGAAGTCCCGAGTCACGATGGGTCCCACGGAGGGTGTGTGGAGTATCGCACGTGGCATCGGCATTTCGGCACTCGGGGTTTCGGTATAGAAGGGTTCAACATCGCGAGTGGAGATACCCCGAAATAGTAACCGTTGATCATTGGGGATCGTGGTTTCGGCGTTGAGTGGCACGAAGCGGCGTTACGAATCTCGCGATATCGCGAGATCCGATCTCCCGACACGCGAAGAGGAGATCAACCGAGAAGGATCCTGTGGGTGAAAAAAAAACTCTCGAGAGGAGTTGGAGGGGCGTTGACCCTTCGGGCATGTGGAAGCGAAGAAGGTCTTGGTGGAGCGACCGGCTACTGTGAGAGAGGGGGTTGCGTCACTAAGCTAAAAAACCTCAACAAGTGCACAAGGTGGAGGACAAAGCTTTCCAGTTTTGTGCACAAGTGGGTGCAAAGAACTTGAAAAGAAAAACTTGAAAGTAAAGCCTAGCCACTCAACCTTGTTCTAATGACAAGTGGGCCAAACAAATAAAAATAACTTGCTGAAAATAAACACTACTTCTTAGCCTTAAGATTTTGGGGGTTGGATTAGACAAGCATTCACCAAGATGTAGGCAAACAATAAAATAAAATTGCAGAAAATTATTACAAGAGAGAAGTGCATGCCCTTTGGGACTCCCTTGGGCTTGCTTACAATGATTAGAGTAGAATAGAAGGTAAGATATTTGGTTACCCAACCTTGGGAGGTTGTAATTTACCTTTATGTGGCCCCAAATTCCCTCTTCGACACCTTCTTGGTCACTAACTTGCAAAAGCTTGCTGGAAATGCTGCAAAAGTGACAAATATGTTAAGAAAATTTCTTCTTTTTAGACAAAACAATTCTGGAGAAAATTACATCAAGATATAATAATGTATGTGACCTATTCGATGTGTTAGAATACCCAAAAATATGATCAAAATGTACAAAAATAAAATGCATAAATTTTAGAGGGTGAAAATGGGTCAAAATGGAAGATTTCCAAATCTGAAATCTTCTCGTAAAACCCTAGATAATCTTGCCAAACTCTCAAGCTAAGCTACAAGAAACAATAGGAAGTGAGTAGATCTAGATATTAACTCAAAATAGTTTGGAATAACAACTAGAAACTCACTAGATCTATGACAATACTATCATAAACCTACACTAGAAAAATACTTTGCTAAATATTCCTGCCATATATCTTAAAGCATGCATAAGAAGAATGAAAGCAAATGAACAATATCACCTCATGTAAAATATGGCACCAATAATACTCTTAACAAAAATTGTCTCCAAAGATTTACTGTATTGATAGTAGAAGGTTGTTGCAAATAATTGCAACAAGCTTCTCTAAAAAAACTAGAGAAAAAATGAGAGAGAGAAGAGAAATGGGAGAGAGAGGGAAATTTGGGTAGAGTAACAGTAGCAAAAGAATTGGTGAGAAATGAGGAGGGGAGGGGTTTCATTTATACTTGGGAGGAAAGATAGATCTCTCTTGGATGAGTTACAAGTGTCACACATCCAAGAGAATTAGACAAAGTCAAGGAAAAGTCACTTTTAGGGTTTTGGTAAGTGAGTGAGGGGGTGAGGTGTAAAGGGGGAAAACACATTTTTCTATGGTCAAACATTAAGTTAGACACCAAGGAGGGCAAATTCAGGTTTTAGGTGGTTTTTTTCACTTAAACTATTTAATTCCAACATGTAAATTAGCTAGGGAACACCACTTTAATTTGTTGGCTAGGAGAGGGGGGGTCTTCTAAGTGGAAAATTACTTTTCCAACTTAGGAAAAAGGTTAGGAAACATTTCCCACTGACTCTCAAACCTTTTTGCTCATTTTACAATTTTTGGCTTTTATAATTTAGCCAATTATTTGTTGATTTTTGATTGACTTGGACTCCTCATGGACAAACACCTAGCAAAACTTGTCCAATTGAGTTGAAACTTGGTCCAAAGGTGTAGGGGGTCACATTCCATTATAAAAAAATAATTAAAATTACCATTAACTAGGTAATTTACAAAAAAAAAAAAAAAAACTATCTAGACTCAATGGAATTCCGCGAAAAATTAGGAGATGTCTTGCATGGTCATTTACAACATTCCTAGACACTAGCTACCAGAGGGCTAGACCATTAGAATGCCTTTCACCACTTTGGAGGAATTATTTGTGGGAGTGAAAAACTCAAGGGAAATTAATAAGGTTGGTTAAGACAAATTAATAACCTGAGAAAAAAAAACAATAAGTGAAAGGGAATCCACTAATGATGAAGTCCTAAGGAAAATGACCTAACTATGATCCATGTAGATCCATTACATTATAATCCCATGTAGAGGAGCAGAAATTCCATTACAAAAAGAAGTGTTGAAGGCCAAAACTACGTTGTAGAACCAGTAAGTCTCTAACTTGGTAGCACCTGATAGTGCATATCTTCATGGTACATGGAGTTGATGTAATGATCCCAAGCCATTATGCAAGGATCATCACTGTTTTGGTGTCTTTTTAAAACTTTTTCTGAGTGAGGTATTTCTTCAAACACTTTGCTGATCTACCTTTTAGATGTGTTTATATGTGTGTATGCAGCAAATAACAGA
>ML796247.1:85696-111447 GCA_009831015.1 Picea engelmannii | reverse complement strand
ATTAATTAAATCACTTTAATTAATTAATTAACCTTTTTACCTCTAAAAATCTCCTTATCTCTCCTTGTGGCTTCCCTGGCCACTGAAAGTCACTTCTAGCCATCCCATCCTGTAGTGTTTCTCCTCCCAATTCCAATGAGCTATTACAGTAAGAGGTTCCTCCAAGTAATGTGCCCAAAATGACCTCTTCAGTGAATTCCATTGACTTATAACTCAAAATAGTCAAAATCATGGAAATCGTCGGAATGCAACGAAACCAAAGCCAACCTATGCGGAATGGCTCATAATGATGGAATATGATCATCAATGCAAGATGGACCCCACAATTCCTCTCAAATACCCCTGTACTCGCTCTAGCATCCATCTGGCTACTCTGGTCATCATAAATCTCTACCCTGTGATAATTTCCCAAAGTGGGGACATTACAGTTGACCCCCTAGTTGAAATGGGTGGTCAATAGGAATAGACTACTCTTTAGGATGCATGGGATCTTGTTGGTGATCCAATCGATACTACGAGGACTCAATCTGATTTCGAGGAGCCTCCTATTGCACTCACTGCCACTAAACCATTTCCCTCCAGGCATATTTTCTTGGTTCAGTCTTTAGATCTACAATCTTATGGTGAGGCTCCTGGAAATCTATTTTGGAAATCTGCCATGTAGGAAGAGTACAAATCCCTCCTTGAGAACCAGACTTGGGATCTAGTTCCCCTTCCTTCTGGAAGGAAAATTTTCAGGTGCAGATGGGTCTACAGGACCAAGAGCGCAACAGATGGATAGATTAGCAGATACAAAGCTAGGCTTGTTGCCAAAGGCTTTCAGCAGGTGCATGGCATTGACTATGATGAGACCTTCGCTCCAATAGCAAAGATGGATTCCACACATTTGGAACTTGTCATTGCGGCAACCAAGGGATGAGAAGTCCATCATATGGACATGAAGAATGCATTTATTCATCGTGATCTCTTTGAGGATATCTATATGGATCAAACCCACGGATTTATGCAGGATTCCTCTTTGGTCTATCGACTGAAGAAATATATGTATGGCCTCAAGAAGGCTCCCATGGCATGGTATTCCAAGATGGAATCCTACCTACTGTCACAGAACTTTGTACGTTGTAAATTAGACTTGAATGTCTACATTCTCAGGACAGTTGATTCACTTCTACTCTTAGTTCTGTATGTTGATGATTTGTTGATCACTGGTTGCTCGAATTCAGCGATTGTTGCAATCAAGAGGATTCTACATGACAGGTTCTTGATGATGGACATGATTCTTCTACACTTCTTTCTTAGACTCAAGATTAGTCAAGATGCATCAGGCATCAAATTGTCTTAGACCAAGTATGCACAAGATCTCCTTGAGAGATTTCACATGACAAAATGCAAGTCTTCTCCAACTCTTTTCCTATCAGGATTCAAACTTGAGGATGGTCGGGACACTCCACTGGTTGAAAACACATTGTACAGAAAACTAGTGGGGAGCTTGTTGTATATCACACACTCCAGACCAGACCTCTCCTATGCAGTTGGCGCAATTTCCAGGTTCATTCAGGATTCGCATGAGATACATTTGAAGGCTGCAAAGCGTATCCTTTGATACGTATAGGGCACCGTCACCTTTGGGATTCATTATGAAATAGACCCTACATTAGATCTCATTGGGTTCACTTATTCTAATAGGGCTGGAGATAGCACTGATCATAAGTCCACATCTGGTTACTCACTTAGTCTTAGTTTCAGGCCTATTGGTTGGTCGAGCAAGAAGCAGGTTGTTATTGCTCTTTCTTCAGCCGAGGTAGAGTCCAGAGGGGTAGTTAACATAACCATTCAGGCTACGTGGCTACAAAATTTTCTCACTGAGTTGGGAATTCAATTTCATCGACCAATCGTCATCTTGTGTGACAACCAGAACACTCTGAATTTATACAGAGATCCAGTTCAGAGGCAACAGACGAAGCACATTCAAATCCACATGCACTACATATAGAACTTATTACATGAGGGGATCATTGACCTACAGTTATGTCCTTCAGTAGAACAGATGATAGACATATTCACCAAGACCTTCACTAAGCAGAAGTTCCATTCTTTGCGAAGTCATCTTGGAGTGAAGGACAAAGTTTCCTAACAACTGTCAGTTCTTCTTTTTACATACATTTTACTTTGAGGGGGTTTTTTTCCCATGAGGTTTTCCCTCTTTCCTTACTTTATTTCAATGCATATTTTGTATTTGGGTACCTAACATGGCCTCGTTGTTGGGACCCATTCTTTATTTTCACCATAGTGAATTTTAGGGGGGTGTTGGAGTTACTTCACACACCTAGGATTTATTTTTCCTAAGGTTTTTCCTATGTTTATTAGTCTTTATACAGTCTCCTAAAGTTTAGGGGGAATATTCCTCTAGGATAATATTCTCTTCAATTGTCACTTCAGTTTGACTAGTTGAGTGGAGTCTAGATGCTACATTGGTTTTGTCACCATGCAACATTGGGATCATCACTAGCTAATGTGCATTGTCCTTAAGATCATCACCCAACTAGTGCATTACCCAGGATTCCCTGATCTCCTCCTCACTTCACTATGTTTTAGTCAGTTAACTGAAGATTGGTAGAATAGTTAACTCAACTATGTGGCAATTCAATCTCGTAACTGCCTAAGAGACTAGACTATGTAATGTCCCCACTTTGGGACATCAGGGTATTACAAGGTGTTACGATGACCAAAGTAGCTGGATGGATATTATAGTGAGTAAATCAACTATCGAGGGATGTTTTGGGGTTCGTCTTGAATCACTCATCCTATTTCATCATTATGATCCATTCCGCATAGATTGTCTTTGGTTTTGATGCATTCTGACGATTTTCACGATTTAGAGTATTTTGAGCTATAGGTTAATTAAATTCACTGAAGAGGTCATTTTGGGCACAATACTTGGAGAAACCTCTCAGTGTAATATCTCATTGGAATCAGGAGGAAAAACACTACAGGATAGGATGATGAAAAGTGAATTTCAGTGGCCAGGGAAGCCACAAGCAGAGATAAGGTGCTTTTCAGAGGTAAAAATGTTAATTAATTAATTAATATTTAATAAAGTAAAAGTCACTTTGAAGGGACAAGGTGAGTAGGGAGTGTAAATAAGAAACAGGGGCCTCTATTATCTCATTCATGTGATTATTAGTTTTTTATATCTGGCTTCTAGCTAGTGCACCCATGCCTTGGGGGTTTTGAGCGTTTTGACTTAACAAACCCTAGAGAACAATTCAGCAGTGAAAGATTCCACCTATCTTGTTCCAAGCTTGGTCTGGGGGATGCAATACTCTTCCACACCATTCTACTTCAGATCTTATCAATTCAGAAGGGTTCTACATTAGTTACAGGTACAGGAAGGAAGAGAGGGTGCACCATTCATTGAGGGAAGTTCGTTCCAGGAGATTGGAAGGGCTTCAGGAGATTCTATCACCCGTGTTTTCATTGCAGGGTCTTGGTTATCAGTTCGAGTCCATTACAGAGGATTTTTATGTGCCATTTGATTTACTAGAGGCATTGGACAAATTGGAGGAGAGGAGCACACTGCAGAAAGAGGTTTTAGTCATTTGATAGATCAAATCTTCATTATTTCACTTGGGACTTCACCAGTGGGGTAACCGGGCCCCAATCTATCATTCTAGTGAGTTTGTGGAGCATTTGGAGGTCTCTAGGAGAGATGTTGAATTATCTAAGGTTTAAGTCATCTAGGCGGTGCCTCACTCATTGGAGGGAGGCTAGATCCATCACTTTGAGAGGGATCTTGGAGCTTTGAGAATATGGGTTGTTATTGCAATAACCCGATCTACTATTCTACTCATTTTGGACTTATTTGGAGGCTTCCTCCAGTTGGGCTGAATTATTGAGGGTCTTCAATGTTCCAGCAGGATGTAGCATCATCCATCTTGGTGGTTTGGCAGTTCATACATCCTAGATCTCACTCTTGTAGTGGTCTTCCTTGTTATTCATCCTTTGGACGCTTACATTGTCTTATTAGAGAATTTATTAGTAGCTCTTATTATGTTTATTGGATCCATCTGTTGATCATTCCAGATCTACATCATTCTTGTATTCAGGGGCTTTATTTATGAATAATATCAGATCCGAGGTATTTTGGATTGTCTATCATATTGTTGATCTTGCATATGGTTGAGGTATGTTCCATTACTATATATTATTGTTTATTTCTGCAAACACACATTAAAATCATCAGTATAACCCTATTGCAACCTAAGAGACAATAATAAGCAAAGTGTTTGACGAAATGTCGCAACCAGAAAAAGTTTAAAATTCATGCAAGACGTGATGCAAGATCCCCCAAGCTTTGAAATAAAATTTCCTTATCTTTGTCTAATTTTTTTAGAATGTATATACAACCTTGTTGAAATATATATTCTTGGTGCATATTAACAAGATTTTTGTTGCAGGTTTGAATTGTCAAAGTTGATTTGGGTGTCATACAAGAGTAGTATTGCTACGTTGGAAGTGCTAAACCCTCTTTGTTATGTTGCTTTTAAAAGAAATAATTCATCCCTATAATTCTTTGAGAATTCGATCTCTTTAGGCAAAGAACACTCTCAAATTGATTTGGAAGTGGTATGATTCTAGAATACCCTTCCATTTGTAAAATATGTGATGTTTGTTTTCTTAAATATAGGACCTTGGATCTTGTTGCAATAGCCTAATTTACCTTTATATATTTTAAATAATTTCCCCTTGAGGTTGCATGCATGACCCCATATCCATGTTACCCCTCTCACCTAGCTGTAACTAGAGGAAATTCAGTAATTTGATAGATCATTCCATTCAAAGTGAGGAATGCCAAGTCATTCCATGGCATGTCATTGCCATACCATTGCTTTATCCATGCCATTTTCATGTGTGGCCATGCCATAGCATTTCCATGCCTTGCCAATCGATGGCATGACATGCCATTTCCATTCCTTGCCAAGTCATGGTATTAGCATTCCATTGACATTCCATTGCCAATCCATGCCATGGAATGCCATTTCTATTTCCATGCCATGTCATGCCATTGTAATGTAGATTCCCATTTTTTGTCATGTAGTTTCCCATTTTAACCTATATAACAATAAATATAATATTCCATAAAATTATGCAAGGAAAAATTGAGATCAAAATGTGGATTTCAATGAAACAAGAATAACAAAAAAATAAACGTTTTCATGTCATTGCCATGCCTCGAAATTAAACCCTAGGAATACACCTTGACACCTTTTATTACATTTATGACATAATTTTCAGTCCTTTAGGACTGTCATGTCTTGAATATTGTAGGGATGCCATGTGTCGTATTTCATTTTGGCATGCATTTTTTATTTAAACCCTAGTTTAAGATTGCATTTTTATCCCCCTTTCATTTAATGATTACTTGTTTTAAGGGATGTTTTATTTGTCCTTGTATTGCCTTGCCTTGCCATGCCTTTCCTTTTCCATTCCTAGCCTTGCCATGGCATTCATTTCCATGTCGCTCCTTTCCTTGCCATGCCATGCCTTTCCTTGCCTTACCATGCCGTGACATGCATGACTTTCCATACCTTGCCTTGCCATGCCATGCCTTGCCTTGCCTTGCCTTGCCATGTCATGCCTTGCCTTTCCTTTCCATGGTATGGTATGGTATGGTATGTCTTTTCATGCCATGCCTTATGGTATGGTATGGGATGGCATGCCTTTCCTTGCCTTTCCATGGTATGGTATGCATTTCCTTGACTTTCCATGGTATGGTATGGCATGCCTTGCTTTGCCATGGTATGGTATGGTATGGTATGCCTTGCCTTTCCTTTCCTTGCCATGGTATGGTATGATATGTTATGCCTTACCTTTGATTTCCATGGTATGGTATGGTATGGTATGGTATTCCTTTCCTTTCCATTGCCATGCCTCACAATTAAACCCTAGGAATACACCTTGATGCCTTTTATTACATTTTTTTCATAATTTTCAACCCTTTAGGGCTGTCATGTCTTGAATATTGTATGGTTTTCATGTGTCAACTTGCATTTCAGCATGCATTTGTTACCAAAATCCTAGTTTAATCTTACATTTTTAGTCCCCTTTCATTTAATGATTACTTGTTTTAAGGGATTTTATATTTTTCCTTGTATTTCCTTTCCTTGGCTTTCCTTACCATGCCTTTCCTTTATCATGCCTTGTGTTTCCATGCCATGCATTTCCATGCCTTTCCTTTCCATACCATGCATTTCCTTGTCTTACCATGCCATGCCATGCATGACTTTCCATACCTTTCCTTGCCATTTCATGCCTTGGCTTGCCTTTCCATGGTATGGTAATAATGGTATGGTATGTCTTTCCTTGCATTTCCTTGCCATTTCCATGCCTCGCAATCAAACCCTAGGAATACACCTTGACACCTTTTATTCAATTTCTGTCATAATTTTCAAGACTTTAGGGTTGTCATGTCTTGAATATTGTATGGCTATCATGTGTCATATTTCATTTCAGCATGCATTTGTTATCTAAAACTGAGTTTAAGCTTGAATTTGTATCCCCCTTTTATTTAATGAATACTATTTTTAAGGGTTGTTATATTTTTCCTTGTATTGCCTTGCCTTGCCATGCCATGCCTTACCTTTGCATTCCTTGCCATGTCATGCCTTGCATTGCCTTGCCTTTCCTTGCCATGCCATGTGATGACTCTGTGTTTTTCCCATTTTTCCTTTGTCCAAATCTCTTTTTTCACATGGAAATTATACAATTTATACTTCTATTAGCTCTTTTTGAAGGTATTAACAGGTTTCTTCCATTGATTTGCTATGGATCAACATAATGTATGTGTAGTCCTTATTTTTTATTATTTTATGATGGTTTATCTTTAATTGAGTGAGTGGAATATATTAACACTTGTCATTTTTTTGAAATAGGTCAAAAATGAAATCCAAGCCTTGATCTGACCCTCGATCCAGTCCTTGATCTGACCCTCCATCCGACCCTTGATCTGGCCTGTGATCTGGCCCTTGGTCCGACCCTCGATCTATCCCTCGGAGCACAATGTAGTTGTGAGTTGGTATATTGGCAGGCTCTTCCTGGCGAATACGAAACATGGTTTTTGTACCTGTTCGAACCCTCGAGCTATGAAACTCATTACTTTGATTCGAACAATTGCGTTCGACCTTTATTTTGAGCACATGATTTGTTAAGAAGACATTTTTTTTATTAATTTTTAATGATTTTGTGTTATAGAAGAGTGTCAACCCTTTATTGAAACTCTCTCTGAGACCAAAGATAGATAATGATATAATCCCTATTTGGAATTGACCTCTGTAAAATCAATTATGTTGTTAATATAAGCTAATGCATTGATCGTGATTATCTATTGAACTGGAGTAGTACCATGACTACCTGGAGGGCCCACCAGTGGTCTTTGTGTCTTGTTTATTTTCTATGTACTTACATTTATGCATATAACTCTTTTGCACAGGTTATTTGTTGTATCTTCATATTTGTGCATTTAACTCTTGTGTGCAGGTTGCTTGTTGAAGTTGTGTTTTCTATATAAGTTACAGATTACTTGTAGTTGTCTATACTTAAATATTTAATTTTCCATTCTCTGGCATATAACATCTCTTATGAAGGTTGTGTTTTATTGGCGTCTATATGCTCATAGTAATCTAATTGTTCAATTATATACAAGATTTATTTTCTCATTTTATAAACTGTAGGTTACTTGCAGATTAGTAATCTAGACAATGTACATAATAGTC
Source organism: Picea engelmannii (assembly GCA_009831015.1). Taxonomy (NCBI): domain Eukaryota; kingdom Viridiplantae; phylum Streptophyta; class Pinopsida; order Pinales; family Pinaceae; genus Picea; species Picea engelmannii. Next base: position 103,675 of record ML796247.1, on the reverse strand, counting down.
ATCTATGCTTCATTAAGCTATGGTTTTCAATTACTTCTTGTAGGTCTACATAAATTATTAAATTTGTGTAGAATATTTCTAGTATCAGTGTGATAGGATAAGTCTTGAATTTGAATGTCTTTTGAACAATGTTTATAGACTATATTGATTATAAGAACATGTATCTAATCAATTGATATTTCCTTAATGGAAAATCTTTCCATAGATTGTCTTGTTTATACTCTACATATCTCTGTAGAAATTAATATTGAATTGATTCCTCTTGAATTATCAGTACTGTTAAGGTTCCATCATGATATAATTCACCATCGCAGACATAACCATTACATTTTAATATCATAATGATGTTGTTTACTTTCAGTGAGTGAAATTAGTGTAATGATATGGTTTATTTTATGTAGGATAAGAGTAATTGTGAGCTTTTAAAGAGATTCTTTAAGAAAAGAGTTCACTATGAAGAAGTGATTTTGAAAGATAGCTTGTGTTTATTCAAGGATTGTCTGCTTATTCAAGAATTGCTTGCTTAGATTAATAACCTCATTGTTCATAGTTATAGATTTATTTTAAAGAGTTGTTTACTTATACTAATGAGATCACTGATTATCGTTATAGATTACTCTGCACATTTAAATAAAGTTTATTGTTCAAATAGATCTCAACTTGTCTAGAGTCTTTTAAATCATTTTTAAAATAGAATTGTAGATTGAAAATAGAAATTTGATCCTTAGGGAAAACCATTTTCTTGCCTAGTTAATTTACTTTCTAGACCTCATAAGAAGTTAGTTTTCCTTTCTTCCTTGACTCATACTAGGTCACAACTCTAAGTTTACTTACCTTGGTTGATAATTTAATTTAGGAAAATTAAGGTATATAGTTTACCCATCACCATGCCATGCAATGCCTTGCCTTTCATTTCCTTGCATGACTTCCCATACCTTGCCTTTCCATTCCATGCGTTGCCTTTCCATGGTATGGTATGGTATACCTTTCCTTGGTATGGTACGGTATGGTATGGTATGGTATGCCTTTCCATTCATTTCTTTTCCCTGCCATGGTATGGTATGGTATGCCTTGTCATGCCATTCCTTGCCTTGCCTTGCCATGGTATGGTATTCCTTTCCATGCCATGCATTTCCTTTCCTTTCCATGGTATGTTATGGTATGGTATGTCTTTCCTTGGTATGATTTACCATGCTATGCATTTCCTTTCCTTTCCATGTTCATGGTATGGTATGCCTTTCGTTGCCTTGCATTGTCAAGCTATCATATGGTATGGTATGGTATATTATTCCTCGCCTTTCCTTGCCAAGCCATGGTATGGTATGGTATGGTATGGTATGCCTTGCCTTGGTATGGTATGGTATGCCTTGCAATGCCATGGTATGGTATGGTATGGTACAATATGACTTTCCATGGTATGGTATGCCTTGCCTTTCCTTAACATGGTATGGTATGGTATTCCTTCCCTTGCCAAGTGATGGTATGGTATGGTATGGTATGTCTTGTGTTGCCTTGCCAAGACATGGTATGGTATGGTATGGTATGTTTTTCCACGCCATGCCTTGTCTTGCATGGTATTGTATAGTTTGGTATGCCTTTCCTTTTCTTGTTGTGCCATGGTATGGTATGGTATGGTATGGTATGGTATGTCTTTCCTTGCCTTGCCATTGTATGGTATGGTATGGTATGGTATGGTATTCCTTTACATGCCATGCCTTGCCATGGTATGGTATGGTATGGTATGCCTTGACTTTCCTTGCCATGATATGGTATGGTATGGTATAGTATGACTTGCAATGCCTTCCCTTGCCATGATATTGTATGGTATGGTATGCCTTTCCTTGCCTTTCCATGGTATGGTATGGTATGGTATGTCTTGCCTTGCCTTGCCATGGTATGGTATGGTATGCCTTGCCTTGCACTGCCTTGCCAAAACATGGTATGGTATGGTATTCCTTGCCTTGGTATGGTATGGTATAGTATGGTATCCTTGGCATGTTATGGAGAGGTATGGTATGGTATGCCTTTCCTTGCCATCCAATTTACACTACCATGCCTTTCCTTTCCATGGTATGGTATAGTATGGTATGGTATGCAATGCCTTGCCTTTCCACGGTATGGTATGTCTTTCCTTGCCTTGCCATGGTATGGTATGGTATTGTATAGTATGCCTTCCCTTGACTTTCCTTTTCTAGCCATGGTATGGTATGGTATGGTTTGGTATGCCTTGCCTTGCCTTGGTATGGTATGGTATGGTATGGTATCCTTGGTATGGTATGGAGAGGTATGATATGGTATGCCTTTCTTGGCCATGCCATGGTATGGTATGATATGGTATCCCTGGAACGGTATGGTATGACACCTTTTATTACATTTATATCATAATTTTCATCCCTTTAGGGATCATGTCTTGAATATTGTAGGGTTGTCATGTGTCATCTTGCATTTCAGCATGCATTTGTTATCTAAACCCTAGTTTAAGATTGCATTTTTGGCCCCCTTTCATTTAATGATTACTTGTTTTAAGGGTTGTTATATTTTTCCTTGTATTTACTTGCCTTGGCTTGCTTTCCATGCCTTGCATTTGCATGCCCTGTCATGCCATGCCATGCCATTCCTTGCCTTTCCTTTCCATGAAATGTCTTTCCATTCCATTTCCTTGCCTTGCCTTACCATGCCTTTCCTTTACATGCCATGTCTTGCATTTCCATGTCATTCATGTCCATACCATGCCTTTCCATGTCATGCCTTGAAATACTATGCCTTGCCATGCCTTTCCATTCCATGCCATGCCTTCACTTTCCACATCATTCCATACCATGATTTTCCATGCCATTGCTTTCCTTTCCATGTCACTGCTTTCCTTTCCATGCCATTCCTTTCCATACCATGCCTTTCCATGCCATGCCTTGCCATGCCTTCACTTTCCATGCCTTACCTTCACTTTACATGCCTTGCCTTGCCTTGCATTTACTTTCCATGCCATTCCATATCATGCCTTGACTAAATGAACAAGTTTAATACATAAATAATGCTTCTACTAAATGAACAATTTTAATACGTAAAAATTACAATCAAAGGATTCATTAAGCATGTAATTATACAACTTGTAGATTTTCAAGGAATGAAAAGGCATGGCATGGCATGGTAAGAAAAGTGAAGGCATGGAAAGGAAAGGAAAATAAAGGAATTGCAAGTGAAGGAGTGGCAAGGCAAGGAAAGTAAAGGAGTATCTCCGACACTAGGGTTTTACTCAATGAGGCATAGTGCAATTTATGAAGACGAGGTTTATTTTCAAGAACAACGTGTTGAGAATTTGTGGGTAGTGTAGTCACGTGGGCATTGGCTAAACAGACTTGTGGGAGCTTACGAAAATCCATTATGTTGCTCGGTTTAGATTTTATGCCCCCACACCAAATTGGCCAAATGTCCCTAAAAGGATTCAAGAGACAAGTTGCAACTCATGATAAAACTCAAACTGAGATTGATATGGGTGAACCATCAGTTGCATTGGATCCAAAGCACCAATTTTCAACTAGTGGGTCCCCTCCATTGTCATTTCATCCATTGGAAAACCATTTGTTGGAGTATCTCCACCACTAGGGTTTTGCTCATTGAGGCATAGTGCAATTTATGAAGAGGAGGTCGATTTTCAAGAACACCATTTTGGAAATTTGTGGTTAGTGTAGTCATGTGGGCCTTGGCCAAACAATCTTTTGAGAGCTTATGGAACTCGATTATGCCGCTTGGTTTGGATTTTATGCCCTCGGACCAAATTGGCCACATGTCCCTAAATGGCTTCAGGAGGCAAGTTTCAACTCACGATAAAACTCAAACCAAGACTCGGATTGATGAATCGTCAGTTGCATTGGATCTAGTGCACATGGTCTTATCTAGTGAGGCCCCTATGTTTCCATTTTGTCCACCAGAAAACCATTTGTTGGAGTATCTATGGCACTCAGGTTTTTCCCAATGAGGCATAGTATGATTTCTGAAGTGGAGGTCGATTTTCAAGAACAAAGTTTCAAGAATTTATGGGTAGTGTAGTCATGTGGGCCTTGGCCAAAAATAGTTGTGGGAGCTTACAGATCATTATTATGCCACTCAGTTTGGATTTTATTCCCTCCGACCAAATTGGCCACATGTCCTTAAATGGCTTGAGGAGGCAAGTTGTAACTCACAATAAAACTCAAAACGAGACTTGGATGGGAAAACTATCAGTTGTATTTGATATGGAGCACTGGGTTTATGTTAGTGGGGCCCCTTCATTGTCATTCCATCCACCGAAAAACCATTTGTTGGAGTATCTATGGAATTAGGGTTTTGTTCAATGAGGCATAGTGCAATTTCTGAAGAGGAGGTCTATTTTAAAAAACATTATGTCGGACATTTGTTGGTTTTCTAATCACATGGGCCTTGGCCAAATAGACTTGGGGAAGCTTACAAAACTTCGTTATGTCTCTTGGTTTGGATTTTATTCCCCGGAACAAATTGGCTGCATGTCCCAAAATAGATTGAGGAGGCAAGTTGCAAATTGAGATGAAACTCAAACCAGGACTTGGATGAACAAATCATCAATTGCATAGGATCCATAGCACTGAGTTTCAGCTAGAGGGGCCCCTCCATTGTCATTTTGTCCACTGGAAAACCATTTTTTGGAGTAGCTATGACACTAGGGTTTTTCTCAATGAGGCATAGTGCAATTTCTAAAGAGGAGGTCGATTTTCAAAAACACTATGTCAAGAATTTTTGGGTAGTGTAGTTGCATGGACCTTGGCCAAAAAGACTTGAGGGAGCTTACGAAATTTTTTTATGCTATTTGGTTTGGATTTTATGGCCCCGAAACAAATTGGCTACATGGCCCTAAATGGCTTGAGGAGATGAGTTGCAACTCGCAATAAAACTAAAATTGGGACTCTGATGGATGAACCGTCAATTGTATTGGATCTGAAGCACTAGGTTTCAGCTAGTGGGGCCCCTCTGCTATCATTTCATCCACTGGAAAACCACTTTTTAGATTATCTTTGGCATTAGGGTTTTGATCAATGAGGCATAGTGCAATTTCAGAAGAGGAGGTCGATTTTAAAGAACACAGTGTCGGGCATTTGTGGGTAGTGTAGTCACATGGGCCTTGTCCAAACATACATTGGGAAAATAGGCCACACCTTATTGGAGGCATGGTTTCAAGGTAGCCCATGGGTAAGGAAATTCTCACTCATAGCACTAGAGCATTCCCACTTATTGATAGAACTTGGTTTTAAGTCCAGGTCATGATTGATTCCATGGGAGAAGTATAATAAACCAACTACATTGAAGGGTTGTATAATATTAGCAAGACGTTTTACATGAGCGGGGATTTGATTAACATGAATGAAAAATAAATTGATTTTCTTAGCATACAGTTGTATTGTTGTGGTGGACTATCCAGATAGTATCTTAATGTTGTTTCCTGTCTACCCAATAAGAAAGGTAAAAATGGTTGGCATGAAGATTGTTATGCCAATGCCTAGTAAGAAAGCATTTTCCCAATCTACTTTTGACATCGAACGTCGTATTTTACACAATAATAGATATGGTAGTAGCTTCAGGAGTAACAAATGTTGGATTAGGAAAAGTATGCATTCTCTATAAGAGAGGCATTTGGACCCTAGAGAACAGATCACAATGTCAAACTCTATATCAGCAGAATATTTTTGGCATTAATGTTCAAAGGTAGTTATCATAACTAAGGCAAAGATATGACAAATTTCATTCACCAGAAATGATGGAACATCCCTGCTATTTTGATCTCTTCATTTATAGTATAAGAAGAGAAGGAGAAAACTGTTTTTTGAGGTGGATAAATTTCACACGCTCAAGACATCACTAGTAGAAGAACTCCCTTCTTATAGCCAATGTTTAGAATTCTCCATCAATATGAATACCAACACCTAGCAATTCATCATAGGATTTGATATTTGAATACATGAGGAGTGCTTCACCCAGGTAGTTTCCAAGGTTTGTTTTATATCTAACGACCAGGAGATAAGATAAGACATCTTCCTTGAAGCACTCTATTGATAAAGAGGGGATGAATAACATCTAAATATGAAGTCAATTATTATCTTAAAGAAGGGCATTCAAGATCCAACCCATTTGTGCACATATCTCAAGGAAATCATTTTAGAGGATGTCCATGTAATGAGGAATTTTTTGAGGGAATCGTTCCACATTTGAGAAGTTAGTTGGGATACTTCTACATATGTTCAAAGAACCCTTCAAGAAATTGTTCATCTTTTGAGAGTTGGTTATCCATCAAAGGATGACCACCTTTACTTCTGAAGAGGGAATCGTTCCACATTTGAGGAGTTAATTGGGATACTTCTACATCTGGTCAAAGAAACCTTCAAGAGATCATTCAACCTTTGAGAGTTGGTTATCCATCAAAGGATGACCATATTTACCTTTGATGAGTCATGGGCATATGAGATTGACAAGTGGCAGTGAGATATTTCTTTGAGGGGCGTCCAATATTTTGATAAAGACTTCTAGTGATGTTAAAAATTAAATTCTCCCTAAAATATGGATATAAAAATTGACCAATATTTTATTGTTATTTTAGGGAGGAAAAGGTGGATCTAGTATCCATATATTTTTAGTTTATTGGAGAGAAGTTTAAGTAAATGCCAACATTCAAAGTAATTTTATGATGAAGTTTCCCTAACTACAACTCATCCATTGGCACACATTACAAGGGTGTCCCACCTTCTTTAATAATGTTGTTACTATTTATGGAAGGTTGGTTTTCATGTTTCCTTATTTAGAGGGCGTCTAGGTTTTGAGGACATTGTTTTATCAACTTTTGATCTATCTTTACCCAGCATTCAAAGAGAAGCCTAGAATGGGTAATTGTTGGAGTTACTTCACACACACCTAGGATTTATTTTTACTACGGTTTTTCATATGTTTATTAATATTTATCTAGTCTCCTAAAGTTTAGGGAGAATATTCTCTTTAGTTTTCACTTCAGTTTGACTAGTTGAGTGGAGTCTAAATGTTGCATTGGTTTTGCCACCATGAAACATTGGGATCAGCACCAACTAATGCGCATTGTTCTTGGGATCATCACCAGATTAGTGCATTACCCATGATTCCTTGATCTCCTCCTCACTTCACTTTATTTCAGTTAGTTAAGTGAAGACTGGTAGACTAGTTAACTCAGCTAGGTGGCAGTTCACTCTCGTAACTGGCCGAGAGACTAGATTAGGTGGAATTTCACTCCCGTAACTATTGGTGTGTGTGAAAATCACTTTATACCACCACTATGGTGAATTGGATTCACCTCCAGTGTGCATTGGTATATCATGTGTAAATTATTCATTATTCATTACGGTTAAAAAGAATTATTCCATTCTTTCTCTCTTGCTTCTTATTTCACAATTTCTCTCTGCAAATGTGTGTGGTATTTTCTAGCTGGATCTATTCTATGCAGGTTCAACATATTTACATGGTATCGGAGCTGACGGACTACTAAGCAAAGAAACATCAAATCATTTTTTGCAGGTACCAAATATTGAAGACAACGGAAAAATGGAATTCCCAAAAGAATTCACTCTTACACCTTACAACTTCTTTGCATGGAAGGAGAATATGGTCATGCATCGTCGAAGAAGAGGATTGTACAGGTTAAGTATGAATAGAGAGAAAAAACTGACATTATCCATAGAAAAATCCAAGTATCTAAATCGAATGGATGAATCATTTAGAACAATTTGCAGTCTCATTTCTCTCGATCTCTTTTTTCACATACCTTCCTGTAAAACCCCCAATGAAGACTGGACCACCATGGAAGGGATATTTGGAAAATAGGATGATATTATGGGACACATGCTCGAGGTGGAATTTCTCACATTGAATCCAAAAATCTTCGACAATCTCCAAGAATTCTTTAAAAAATACAAGGATTTACTCTCGCAACTCAAAGCTTGCAGGGTTGATAAATCTAAGGAGGAGAAACAAATGGTTAGAACCCTTCTCTCCAAACTTGGTCATGAAATATATGTGTTCCTATCGACATTTCATTCATTCAAATTCACCTCTGGAGCCACCTGGAAGATGCCTTCTCTTGAGGAATTTATCGAATCCCTGACACAAGAGAAAACCAAGCTCATCAACATAGGAAAAATCAAAGGACCAAAGGTGCATGCACTTACTATGCATGATAGCATCCATCAATATCAGAAATATAAAGATAAATACAAAAGGAAAGATCATGCAAATCCAAAGAAAGAAGGGTACTCAAAACCTTTCACCAATGCCTCTGGATCCAAAGGTGGAAAAGGAAGAAAAGTCGAGATATGTGCATACTTCCATAAAGGATTCCATCCAGAATCTGCATGCATGAAAAAAAAAATACATATAATGACTCAAATACTTCAACAAAATAACCTTGGAGATATCATTCCTGAGGGTGCCAATAAGAAGAAGCCAGAAGATCAGAATCCCAAGAAAGGAAATTCTAGCCATGCCTTCATTTCCATCAACTCCTCTCTCGATTCTTGGATCGCATATTCAGGAGCATCACATCACATGACTACCACAAAATCATTTTATTCTTCATTGGATTCACTCAAAGGTCCTCCTATTATGATGGGGGACAACTTTGTAGTGGAGGTCACCAACAGAGGAAGGACTAAACTCACCAACATAAGCTTTGAGAATGTGATGCATGTTCCCAAAATTTCCATCAATATACGGTCTGTGTATCAGATGATGAATTATGGCATGAGAAATAAAGTCATATTCACACCTAATGCATTGGACATCTATGAAATGCAAACCAATTCCAGGGTTTCTACAGGTGAGGTAAATCATCAATCTAGATTGTATTCATTTTATGAATTTATTGAACCAGATTTTGCTTTACTCCTTGTTGGGCCCAAGATATGATCACTTTTATGACGGATATTATACACTTTTGCCGCATGTACATATGTGTTTTTCATAGTTTGAAGGAGAGTTTTGAAGAATTTTATGTTAAAACGGTATGATATACACCAAGTACGTACAATTCACGTTTAGTGATTATATTGGGTATAATCCATCGTGCTTTATGATTACCAAGAGCTAATTCATGTTTTTTGATGTTACAGGGCGAAAACACACCAATTTTTTGCTTCCGACACTCAGTCTGGCACTCCTTCCAACACTCATGCTAGTACCCGATCCGACACTCCTTCCAGCATTGCGTATTGCAAAAAAACGGAGGGTGACTTGGCAATTATGGTATTGGAGGTCAGTGATGGGAAAATTGGGAACGTGAGTTTTGTTCATGCTTGCCCCCTTTAGATATTGAGCTTCCAACAACTCAATTTCAGTTGTTCAAGTGGGCGATTATTGGCTCGCTCAGTTTTATCAGTTAGGGCATCATTTATTGCAAATTGTCGAATTTAGAAGTGGTTCGACCCTCCTGTGGTCAACCACTTGGTCTGTAAACATTATAAATACCACCGAGGTGGTCAGGCTCTGTTTTTCCATTTTACATTGCCAGATTATACAAGAACTGTGTTTTTGAGTTTTCATGGTGAATTTGACTGGCTGAGTTCGTGGTGTGCTTTTAGAGAGTGACCACGACTTGTTGGGGGGCCCACCAGTAGTCTGGTAATTGTCTTTGTGGTTTTTATGCATTTCATAATTTAGTTGTTCTCTTTATTTTCTGTACATATATTTTTATTGTGTTAATTAGTTTGTTGTTGTAGTTTAATTACTTTGATTCTCTGTTGCAGGTTAGAATGAAGAATTGTGCTAACAGGAATTGATATTATAGATTAGGAACGGATTTGTAAATCCCTAAACTAACCCCATGTGCAATTAGATATTAGATTATGCTTTCTTTTATGATTTTATAGTCAAGTTTAAAACATATTTTTAATTAGACTAGAATAGAGTTTTTATTTGGGTTCTCTTCGACAAGGATTTGATGGATGGATAGAGTTAATTCCAGTTTTTCATTGTAGCTTGCTTATCTCATTTTTTTATAGATCTTGTTTAATTAGTTGTTGATTAATGTATTTGTCAGCTTACTTTTAATGTCATATTTTAAATTCCATTCTTAAGAACTTTCTTGTTGTAGTTTGAATTGTTAGAATAGATCTAGCATAGTTTCATTTCATTTTATTTCTTTCCTAGAGTTAAATTGCAATTGTATTTCTTAGTTAATGATTGAGTTTAAGTATGAATTTTTCTTATGTAGTATTAAAGTATAATGATGACCTCGTTATATTGTTGATGGTTAATAAATGAATATGCAGGGTAATTGACGATTGCTTTTGTCACAGATAAATTCTCATTGGATTGTTTAATCCATACCTTTCACTTTGCTATTGAGATTAGTATTGAGCTTATACTGCTTGAATTATCCTTTGTTGTCAAGTGCCATTGAGATATCATCCGACACCGAAGACATTCACACAACCACCAGCATTATATTTGAATTGCCATAGGTTAAAAGACAGTTTTCCTGTTTTCATAGGATAAAGAATAGTTTTTTTGCTTTCATAGATTAAAAAAGATAGTTTCTTGCTTTTGTAGATCATAAGAGATAATTTCTTTCTTTCATATCTTAGGAAATAGTTTTATTGCTACTGTAGGATAGGTAGTATTTTGCTTTGATAGGTTAGAGAACAATTTTCTTATCATAGATTAAAGGTTAGTTGCTAGTCTTTCTTGCTTTCAATTAAATAGATTTTCTTTCATGAATTAGAAATAGTTTTGAATTAAGAATTTAGTCCACTTGCCTCTTAGGCTAGATAGTTGTTCAATGAGAAGTTTTCATTTGATTATTTGCAGTAGAAGTTGGCTTAGAGTAGTTAGTTATATTTTGCTTAGTTGTCTATTTGCTTTAATAGGTTAGCTAGTTCTTTTGCTTAGTTGTCTAGTTTCTTTAATAGGTTAGTTAGTTGTCTTTGCTTGCTTGTTTACTTGCTTTCGTAGGTTAGTTAGGTGTCTTTGCTTGCTTGTTTATTTTTTTTCTTTCATAGGGTAGTTACTCATTGAATATAGGTTGGAAAGTTAAATAAGTTTGCTTTTGTCATTTGTTTATTATGCTTAAATAGTTGCTTTTGCTTATTGTTCTGAACTAGTTTGCTTCTAGGGTTTTTACTTGTTTTTTTAGAACTATCCATCGATCCTTGTCCCAAAAGTACTTAGGTTAGATAGTTTCAATTTTCTTAGTAGGGTTTTCTCATTAGATAGGTTTGCTTGACTAGATTAGCCTTAGATAGCTACCTTCATTAGTTAGGCTATACTCCTACCAGCCCTTCTACCTTTGGCATACATTTTTCTACAACTCTAAGTTTACTTACCCAAGGTTGACAATTTAGTTGAGGGCTTTTAGTGTGTTTTTAGTGCATATATAACACCCATCATTTTTGGCGTCATTGTCGGGGAGTTGTCTTAAAGTAAGAAGTAGTTAGGAAATAAGTCATCCTTAGACCTTAGCATTAGCTTGGTGGAGGGGGAGCTTTAATACAAGAGGTAAGAACATGTGCATCTGCTATAGCAGGTTCCCCCAAACCTAATAGTAGTTTTTCTTTTTTGTTTTTGTTTATGAATAGACCTATAAACCAAATGGTAGATTTTTCTTTTGTTTTTGATTTCTTTCATGAATAGGCCTAGAGACCCACAAGGTAGATACATTAAATCAAAATTAGACCTTTCAACCAAGGTTCCTTCCAATCTCTTTGGGGGTAGGAACGTTCCACTTATAAAATCTGTAGTTTGATACCGAAAAACAGAAGCTAGCTCAACTCAAAGAGCTAAAATAGTCTCTGAAGAAACTAACATAGGGAGCACTATAGAACAATAAATTTAAGCATCAATCATATTAGGAAAGGAGGCAAGACCACTTGAGTATTCCACAAAACCAAACAATACAACCTTTGCTTTTACACCACCACTAGGGGACCCTAATTTTAGGGACATCATAGACCTTGAACAGGTGAATCTTGTGTTTGGTAGTTCATCCAATGTAATCATCTCTCAAATTGACATAGAAACTTTGGCACCAATAGTCTCAAACGGCTCGAGTAGAGTCCCATACATACAATCTATAGGAAGACCTTTCCATCAAAGGGAAACCTTGTTTTATTCAAAGATAAAACCACCTATGTACTCTCTTTTTGGAAAACAAGCCAATATGGATGATTAGGAGGACCATAACAATGTAAGACATGGGGAGGAAGAAGAAATTGGAAACCAAAATGAAACTACCTTCGGGTTTCCAATTTTAGACACCATTCCAAATGTCAACATGAAGAATATTCCTCTCTCAGCACTGCCTACCTTTTATGGTAAAAACAGTGAAGATCCAGACACCTTCCTATTTGAATTTGACATCTTGTGTAGGAGCTACAACTACATACAAGATGCCCAGAAACTAAAACTCTTTCCTGCTACCCTCAAAAACTCTGCATTAATATGGTTCATGGGGTTGGGAGAATCTAGTATTAGGTCTCAGGAAGCCATGAAAGACATCTTTCTTAAGAAGTACCAAGACTACTGTAAGACCAAAGAGTCTCGTAATGACATATTTAAAATCCAATAATTAGAAGATGAGACCCTCGAAGATTATATGGAAAGATTTGGTTATATCTCCCAAAAGTCAAAATACCATGACCTCCCAGAGGATGCAGTTAGGGCTCTTTTTCTTAAGGTAATTTCAAAAGAATATATAGAGATGCTTAACCTGATGGCATCAGGTGACATCTCTCATAAGCCATTTGCTGAAATATGTGAAATGTGTAAAAATTACTCAAGGAGTAGAGCCAAAAAAGGAAATAATGTCTAGGACCCTTACAATAGAAGTTTAAAACCAGATAGTTCAGGTGGTATCACAAGAGTAGAGATAGGGAACCTTTTAGAGAACTTTAAGACATATATCTTAAGAATAATAGGTTCCTAGTTGGACACTCTAAAAATAAAAAAGAAACATGAGGAGGAAAATGCAGCAATGAGCATATATTGCCCACGATGCAGGAGAAAGCATTCCTCAAGGGAATGCCCATTAGATAACATTTTCATTTGTGGATTTTGTACAGAAGACCATGTAACTGAAAAATGTCCATCATTGCCTGGTACATTAGCCATATATATGAGTGGAGATCCTGGGGAGTCTTCTTATGCACCTAGGAGGCCATGGCAGCCTAGGAACCAGCCCACATACCTAGATCTACAATCCCAAGTTTCACTCTATTATCAACAACAACAGCAACATCAATGGAACCCATCAAGTTGGAAAAACTAGTCTACTCAGTACCAACATACTTTCTTTCAAGTATGGAGATGATGACATAACCAAGGAAACCCTCAAGCTCTACCTATCCCTATGTCCAACCATCATTATCCTCGGTACCCATTGAACACTCTACAACTTCTTCCAGGTTTTGGTCCACCACCTTTACCTCCTATTCCACAAAAACCATGGATACAATATCAAAATACAAGCTCCCTGAGACAACACTATTACCGACACAATGAGTGCCTAATCCTAATAAGACCCCTCAACCTCTTCACAATGTTGAGATGCAAGCCTTCTCAACTATGTTATCACTCCTATTCCATTCTAGGAAATTCAACTAAGATCGGGAAAATTTATGGAGAGGCAGAGACCTTCAATAGTTATTCAAGAAGAATAAGAAGAAGAAACCACCAACCAACCCATGGATGACACTAGCTGGGAATATGTTATTATCCCGAAGAATCAAGAATCCAACCTTCCCCAAAATGAACCTTCACAAATTACGAAGGTCCCTCCTTATCCAGACCGATTGGTAATCGAGAAACCTACCACCCAACCGAAATTTGACATTTTTAATGAATTGAAAAATATTTGTGTCAATATTCCCTTACTTCAAGCCATTAAAGATATTCCAATCTACGGTAAGGTAGTCAAAGAATTGTGTATCATGAAGCTAGGTAGGAAGAAAAAGGACTCCCCTACATTACACTTGATAGGAGGACTTTCCAAATACATATCAGAGCAGCCAAAACTAGCAAAATATGGGAATCCAGGAAACCCCGTAGTGACCATAACCATTAATGAGGTCTCCATTGGAAATACTCTCATAGACAACTGAGAGGGGGGGTGAATCAGTTGTTACCTAGCTTAAACAATTATGCTCATTTTAAATTCATTACAGAACTCTCAATGATGATCACAATAATGCAAGGAAGTAAGCAATAGAACATTCAACATCATTCACACATATGAGATACACAAAGACAAATATTTCTTGAGGAAACCCATAAAGGGTAAAAACCTCTTCTTCTTTATATGATAAGTAATCTTTACATTCTATACATTATCATACATATGAGCTCCAACTCATTGTGAGTCTACAACCTTTGTTTTGCAAGCTGTGACTTGCTGAGAGCACCAACTCTTTGGTTTCTCTAGCACCCACTAGAAGGAAGCACTGACTCCCTAGTTTCTCTAGCACCCACTATAAGGAAGAAACAACTCCCTAAGTGTTCCAACACCAACTGGATGGAAGCACCAACTTCCAGTCACATAGGAACCAACCTGTATAACAAAGAACAACAGTTCTCCCTTGCACCACCCTGCCACCCCAGTTTCTCTGGCTGCAACTAGATGGAAGCTACAACTCCCTGTGTTCAAGCAGCCACTTGAACCTCTGAGGACAAAAGGCCTCCCTAGCACCTCCCTACCACCCTGGATTATCAATATTTTCTACTAAAACTTATTACAGTGATATAATGTTCATCAATGACTTATAAATCTCATCATTGTTCTGCTACATTGCCCTGCTCTGTCTGCCTCACTGTCTTCCTGCACACATGCCTTGTGCTTTTTGTTCTTCTGTCTTTTATGCTTTGTGCGCCATGTCCATTCAATGCACCATTCCTCTTCTATGCATTTTAGCTGTTGCACACTGCCTCCTTCTACACGCATGAATCACTCTCAACAATAGCCCCATCTCTTCTTTGTTCTGCATTCTTATAGTCTCTGTGCACCTTGTGCATGCTATATGCACAATGCTTCTACATGCTCTCCCCCGTGCCATTGTTCTCCACATCAGGATATTCATTGCCACTCCACATTACCACCACTTCACTCCCTTGAGAATCAACCCACTCTCTTTGTTCTGCATGGTCTCCTTGTGTCGAGTCCTCTTCCTAATCATCATGGCAATTCCTTAGCTTTTCTGGCAGTTATACCCATGCGTTCATCATCATTGGGTGTTATGCTGAGATTCCTTAGCATGTCTAGTAGTCAATACTCTTTGTCTTCTCTATCATAGTCAATCTCATCCTCTCTTTTGCAGTTATAGGCTTCAACGCTCTTCCATATGTCAATCACCTCTATTAACAATCTTCATTCCACTGGCATATGCCTTGAGACTCTTCAGCTCCTCTGGCAATCACACTGAGGCCTCTTTGATTTTTATGTGTAGAAACAATCAGTGGTTTCTAGCAGTTACACTGTGAACCTCTTGAGCCTTATGAATTTGTCACCTTTCACCTTTCCTTTCACATGTGGCCTCAAGCGGTGACCACACGTCTGTTCAGAAGGCACTTTCGTGATTCGCATTTCGACAATTCCTGTTGTGAGGCATCTCGACTCTCCAAGTCGTGATCTCTGAAGTGAAGATTAGCTTCGTTCTAGCTCTTCCCTCGAGCCTTCATTGATGTGACCATAGGTTATGACCAGGGGCCAATTCTGAACATGCATTTCACATTTTGTGTTTTGGGGATTCTGTCGTGAGTGTCCTTGACACCTCCAACTCCCGGTATCTGAAACTCTGAAATGGAGTCTTTGTTGATGTGCCTATTTCAGGATTTTGGCGTTTATCATTTCACAACTTCGGGACTCCTGTGATGAAGAGTCTCGACTCTTGACTCCTCCAACTCCCGGTATCCAAAACCTACACCAAAAGGTGTTTTTCGCATTTCAGCATTCCTGTGGTGAAGTGTTTTGACACTCCAACTCCCGGTATCTGAAACCTGCACCAAAAGGTGTTTTTCGCATTTCGGTATTCCGGTATTTCGGCATTCTTGTGGTGAAGTGTTTCGACACTTCCAACTCCTGGTATCCAAAACTTGCACCAAAAGGTGTTTTTCTCATTTCATCATTCTGGCATTTTGACATTCCTGTGGTGAAGTGTTTTGACACTTCCAACTCTCTGTATCCGAAACTTGCACCAAAAGGTGTTTTTCACATTTCAGCATTCCGGCATTTCGACATTCCTGTGGTGAAGTGTTTCGACACTTCCAACTCCTAGTATCCAAAACTTGCACCAAAAGGTGTTTTTCGCATTTCGGCATTCCTATGGTGAAGTGTTTCGACACTTCCAACTCCCTGTATCTGAAACTCCGAAATAGAGTTTAGCTTATGATCTTTCCATGTGATCATCGTTGTGTTGTTGGTCGTGATCTTTGCCATCAATGACAAACATGCATACTCTACCTCTAACTGAAAACATGCCAACAAGGACCCCCCTACATTACACTTGATAGGAGGAATTTCCAAATACATATCAGAGCAACCAAAACTAGCAAAATATGGGAATCTAGGAAACCCCATAGTGACCATAACCATTAATGAGGTCTCCATTGGAAATACTCTCATAGACCTAGGGGAATCCATCAATGTTATGACCTCTACTACCTTGGAACAATTACAGTTACAACCTCTTCTTCGACCTACCCACACCATTTTGGAATTAGCAGATAAAACTAGGGTTATACCTGAAGGGATTTTAGATGATATCTTGGTTACTTTAGCCTCATGGGAGTACCCCGTAGATTTTATTTCCATTAATTCAAAGGATCCTACAAAAGGTCATCCCGTTATTTTGGGAAGACCTTGGCTAGCCATAGCCAAATCATTTATAGGTTGTAGAGAAGGAGAGATGACCATCTCAAATGGTCTCTCTATCCAGAAGCTCACCATTTACCCTCCAGCCCAACCTATTATGGAGAATCTATGGTGGCTTGAATGTCCATACGAGAATGAAGACTAGGAAGAACCCATATTTCCAAGTGACCATACATGGGCACTTCAGGAGCACACAATAGAAAATGTGCTAAACCAGTTCATTTCTGCTATCACATGTGTGGATTTTCCACAGTACTTTCCCCAATTTGAATACATGTTTGGGGAAGAATTTCAAGAACAATTAGATCCATCCATTTCATCTTCAACATATTTTATATTTAAAATAGATGAGTCTTCCATGTCTTATACTATTCTCTATGAGATTAGTCCAGGAAATTTTTTACAGATAAACTCTGGGCTAGATAAATACCAACAGAAATAGTTAGTAGATATCCTTAAAGAACAATCAAGAGCATTTGCCTAGGAATACACTGACATGAAGGGTATACACCCTGACACATCCATCCATCACATATATACCTAGGGGGAAGTAAAATCTGTTAGGAAACCCCAGAGAAGGATTAACCCAACACTTAAATATATAGTCAAGGAGGAGATCCAAAATTTAATTAAATGTTGGATTTATCTATCCCATCTCTGACAGTAAGTGGGTATCCACGCTTGTAGTGGATCCAAATAAAGTGACCGGGAAATGGCGAATTTTTGTTGACTTTCGAGAACTAAACAAGGCCACTCTGAAAGACTATCTTCCTCTCCCTTTCATTGACCAAGTTCTAGATACCTTGTCGAGAAAGAAGTAATTTTCCTTTTTAGGTGGGTACAGCAGGTACAACCATATTCTTATAGCACCTGAGGACTAGGACAAGACTACCTTTACTTGTCCTTGGGGCACCTATGCCTATAGGGTCTTACCATTTGGATTGTGTAATGCTCCTGCCACATTTCAACGAGTAGTGTTAGGGATATTTGTTAAGGTCCTAACCCGCACATAGGTAGATCAATGTATTCGGATGTAATAAAGGTCAATATTAATAAGACCTTTCAATAAAATAGAATAAGGCGGATGTAAGAAGATCTAATAG
>ML796247.1:29224-74325 GCA_009831015.1 Picea engelmannii | reverse complement strand
CCCCCTCGAAGAGGCCTATGAACATTGCTATCTGATTCAAAGTGTTATTTCTGTTGCTATTTCGTATATCATTTCTGTGTATTGTGAAGATTATGCTGGATATTTTACTGTTATTCTGTCATTTCTAGCATTTCATTTCTGTTGTGCATATTTTATATATCTGGTATCTTGCAATATTTACCAATATTATTCATGATTGTGTGGAGGTATACATGGATGACTTCACAGTTTATGGCAACACTTACCAAGAAGCCTTAGACAATTTAGAAAAAGTCATCATCAGATGACAAGAAATGAACCTATCTCTAAGTCATGAAAAAAAAAAATGTTGTTAACTGAGGGAGTGGTTCTAGGAAATCATGTTTCATTTGAAGGGATGAAAGTCGATCCCGCAAATATTGAGGTCATCGTCAGACTTCCACCCCCAAGACTTAGAAAGAGGGGAGAAAATTTCTTGGACATGCCGGATATTACGGACGGTTTATTGAAAATTTTACAAAGATTGTTGCACCTATGTTTGGATTACTAATAAAAGATGTTGATTTTGTTTGGACTGAGTCGTGTCAAACTGCCTTCGAGACCCTAAAAGCTAAGTTGTCTGTGGCACCAATTATTAGAGGGCCCAATTGGACTCTCCCATTTAATATATCCATTGATGCCTCTGACACTGCAATAGGAGGGGTATTAGGGAAGAAAGAGGACCAGCAGTCCCATGCCATTTATTTTGTGAGCAAGAACTTGTCCCCTGTCGAGTTAAACTATACGTTTACCGAGAAAGAATTATTGGCAGTTGTTGATGCTATTAACATGTTTCGTCATTACATTACAGGTTATGAAGTATTTGTACATACCAATCATTCTGCCATTAGGTTCCTCATGAATAAACCTATAACTAATGGCCAGGTGACCAAGTGGATTTTGTTATTGCAAGAATTTAATATTACTATGCTTGATCGACCTGGAAAGGATAATGTAGTAGCTGACTTTCTTTACCGAATAAAAAATGAGGATGATGATATCCTTGTAGATGATAGTTTCCCAAATAAGCATCTATTTTCCCTTTCTGTCAATACCCCATGGTTTGCATATATGGAAAATTATCTAGCCACTAGGAAGTTACTGTCTCATTTGTCACCTCATGAAAAATGGAAAATTATTACACAAAGTGCTAATTACTCTTAGGTTGGTCATGATATTTTTTGCATAGGTCCTGATTTGATTATTCGTAGATGTGTCCAAAAGGACGAGGTACCTGAAATACTACAAAGTTGTCATGATGGACCATGTGGTGGTCATTTTTCTAACAAACGTACAACATATAAGGTGTTACATTTAGGTTACTATTGGCCTAGCATTTTCAAAGATGCTTCTAAATCTGTGAGAAGTTTTGATAGTTGCCAAAGGATAGGAAGACCTACATCAGCTGGCAAAATGCCTTTGCGTGCCCAAGTTATGATAGAACCCTTTGAAAAATGGGCCCTCGACTTTGTAGGACCAATTTCACCCATGTCCCGTAGGAAGAACTATATTTTGGTTTGTATGGACTATGTCACCAAATGGGTGGAGGCAAAGGCCCTATTCATGGCTACAGAGAAGTTTGTTGTTGAATTTATCTATGAAGACATATTTACCCACTTCGGTGTCCCTCGTGAAATTGTTACCAACCAAGGCACTCAATTCACTTCTAAGCTGATGAAAGAGCTAACAGAGAAATATGGAACTAAACATTGTAAATATTCTCCATACCACCCACAAGCCAATGGCTAGGTAGAATCTACAAAAAATGTTCTGGAAGCGATCTTGACCAAGACTGTTCAGTTACATCATGGATATTGGGCTGATAGGCTCCCAGAGGCTTTGTGGGCTTACTGGACCACCCAGAGGAATACCACTGGGCATACCCCTTATGAGCTAGTGTACGGGAAACAAGTACTTTTACCAATATAATTCCAAGTAAGGACCTTTCGTATTTCCGTAGAATTAGGATTAAACCTGGATGAGGCTCATAAGAAACGAGCCCTACAATTGGATGAATTGGATGAAATCAGGCAAGATTCCATCCAACGGACAATATTAGTCCAAAACCAGAGGAGCAAGTGGCATGACAATTTTATTAAAAAGAAACACTTCCAACCTAGTGATTGGGCTCTGTTGTTTGATTCCCAATTCAAGACCTTCAAAGGAAAACTCACCACCCGGTGGTTGGGCCCTTACGAGGTAGACACTGTATATGACAATGGAGCTGTAAAAATTAAAACAATTGATGATGAACAAGTTTCCTTTGTCATAAATGGACACCGACTTAAATTTTATCATAAACCGATTTCCAGAGAGGATTTTCTACAGGTCATGTCAACTAACAAGGCATTGGCCTTAGTAGATGGGGAATTCCCCCCTTGTTCTCGAAATTTTTTTTGAATTTCCTACTGTATATATGTAAATAGTTTTTGAATTTTTTTAATAAGGCAATTCTAGATATTTTTGTAAGTATTTATTCCACCAAGAGTACACAGTTTCAAGGATCTTTCTTCAAAAGTTGTCACACTTGAATTTTGTGTCTGCTAAACCATCAAATGAATATTGAATCATTGTAATTAGCCATATTCTTGCAAACATTCTCATTTTTTAAGGCATTCTAAAGAAATTTCTCTTGAAACTCTTCACCACAGTATAAGGAAGTGATACCATAACTATCAAGCCTAGAGGTCTCTCGTACAGTTTTTCCAAGAAACATGAGTCAGTGAGTCAGGTGTATTTATCACAGAGTAACAAGGAGGTCTAATTAGTGTTTAGTCATCGAAACATCACAATAACTACAAAGGAAGAAAGTAAGTTGAGCCTAGAGATACCTTTCCGTTCTTTCTCAATGGTACCATCCACTACACACTAAATAGATTGATTATATCATATCTTTAGATACGTTATGTCCACTTAAGTACCCCTTACATCAGGACAATCACTAAGTAATATAACGGAAAAGTCATCCTCTAATATAAATACCATCCCAATTGAAAAAAAGAGAAAGAAAAAGTTGTTTTTAGAGTTGTTCCCCCATCTTCTTGCATAAAGCAATCTTATACTAAAATATTAAAGGATGGAAGGCCAGTCTCTAAGGGTTTAAGAGGTTAACCCGTCGGGATACTGAATAGGTCTGTTGGAAGTGGGTATCAGCCTATGGCATGACTAGGCAAACCCGCCGGAGTACTGAACAGGCTTGCTGGCAACAGGGCATTCTACCTAGCAAGGATGGAAATCTGACAAAAATAAATAATGAATTTAAACTTGTCCTAATGTACGACATTACTTGGAGACAAAGCTGACATGAAATATGTGTGGTTAAGTTAAGGTTAATGAATCTCATACACTTTCCATTGGGGAATAACTCTAAAACTATATTTAAACTCTCTTGCCTATCTCTTCTTATCTATATATAGGATCTCTTATCATATAGGTGGGGCCATATTCTAACTGTCTCGTTAGACCAATCTGTGAAATTTATTTCTACACTTGACATACTATAAATCTTCGGCTATTGGGGGATACTGACTGGTTTCCTATACTTTTATTGTGAGGTGTCACAATACTTAGGTGTGGGGGAGGGGTTCATGAGCTAACAAATGATCATTGCCTAGAGAAATAAGTCTTTGCAAGAAATTTGGTATTATTACCATGATACAGGTTATTACATTAATAGTCATTTTATTTTTAAAAAATGCTAAACTCCCGTGTGCTATAAATTATTGAACATATACTTAACAGCCCACTTTCTATCGGTTTATCTTTCATTACAAGCTATACATTGTAGGTTTGAAAATACATGTTTTTACTTGCTATACCCTGTTCATTGTAGGTTTTGACATTATATGTCATATCAAAGAGTTTTGAGTGAGTATGACGACAAAATAAACAACAAGGGAACATTCTGCCTCTGCTCATTTACCACTGTGATTGTCAAAAACACTTCAAATTTGCAGGCTATCCATTACAGGAAGTGAAAATGTATTTAACACAGAGGTACTGGATGAAGTATTGTATGATATGCCATATGAGGTGTCAAACAAAGTGCCATGTGAATTACACATCAGTAACTGTCCTAGATTGAGTTGGTTATAGAAATTGATTTTAGATGATCCATATTTTTATGATCAAATGTCCAAGTCAAAATACTTGGACATTGATCTAACCACACATCATTACATTACCCAAAAACGAGTCGTCGAATTCGAATTTTCCACACATCGTAGCCCATACACACATGTGTTCAACCCACTCCACTATAGGTGCATTCAAAATCGGGCTGGGTACTCTATTATCTCAATTTGTCCTTACCATTTTCTCTCCCCTGGGTTAAGGAATCATGCCCAACCTCTGCCAATTCGTCCCATGTTCAAATCGTGCTCACACTATGCCCAATTCGTGCCATCTCTTGGCCTGTTCACACTTTTTCTTGGTTAATTTCACCTTTGTCACAATGCCTAGGAGATACGAACCTTTCTCCTATCCAGACTTGTTTTCCATTCCCAAATTTGCACAGTGCAGAGAAGTGTTTTTGCATTCAGGATGGGGGCCATTTTTTTCTATCTTGCAGGGCCACGATGATGGCCTCTCCATGAAATTCGTCGTCGGTTTCGATGGGAAGACAACACATGTAGGGTCTCTTACCTTATAAGTTTCAGAATATTCCATTGGTGTAGCTACAAAGCTCCCAAGGATGGGAGATAGATGGTTCAAAAACCACCAATTGTCGTGCTCAAGTTATAACAGAGTGTTTAAGCCCAAATTCGAGAGCATTTCAGGAGGAAAAGGGTATTCTAAGGATTGGATAAAGGCAGAATTGATCAATCCCCTCATCATCATCACAAGTTTAATTACATGTGAAGGTATATACTCCACCTTCAAAGCTTGTCATTTCATATTGTTGTCTCATTTTTTGTTCAACAAACCTTTGAACTTCCCCTTCGATTTTCTCAAAATATTGGAGAAGATGTCCTCTCAAGTGAGGAAGAATGTGACTAACCCCCACAATAGTCTCTTCCACCATGGCTTGATCAAACTCATCGTTCTTGTCGAACTAGAGAAACAGGGGCAAAATTGGGATGCCTTTATCTACCAATTTGCAAACCCTCACTTGACAGTTAAGACTGGAAAAAATCTACTTAGCCTAAAAACTATCTCTCCATCCAAGCCTCTTTCTCCAAGAACTCCAAACACCCTTGAAAAAACCATCTCTTTGCCAAAACAATACCAAAAGCTTGTTGATATCCCTACTTCTTCATTGAGTAAAAAGACCAAGAGAAAAGACCAAAATAAGCATATTGTTAACCCCCTAATGCCTTCACTCTCTCTTGATCCTACACCTAAAAAGCTCAAGAGGGTAGCCAATCGATTTGGTAAAGGACCCTTTCAGAAGAGTACCTAGAGCACAAGAACCAAGCCCTATGCAAAACCTCCACCTGCTTCGGACCCTATCCAAGTGTCCTCCGACCTTGAGAGCCCTCACAAGAAACCTAGGGAAGTTTTTATGGATGGATTAGAGCCACTGAGGAAAACAAAATCAGAACCTACCTCACCTTACCGATATCTCATCACTCCTACTTCACCCATGCCTACTATAGATCCTAAAATAGATATATTGTCCACATCCCTCAAAGGATCTAAGCCTTCCTTGGAGATCACCGATTCTGCCCCAACCATAGAGGAGCTACAAAAGGAAAACCATCAACTTCTCCAACAATTGGAGGAAAGGAAGACAATAGATGCACACCTTCATCATGAAAATGCAGTCCTTCAAACAAAATTTAACTCCCTTCAATGGTTGGTTGATGAAATGACTAAATCTAACCCTAGCCTCAGAGCACAGCTGAAGCAACACAAGAGGCACAAGGCTAAGTCTTCACAGCAAGAAGGAAAAGCTTCCAAAGTTGATCCTCCTCAACAAGACTAGTCACGAGGGGTAACTTCTTTTTGTTTGCAGTGGGACCTACAAAATATTAAGTGTGGGGGTAATGTTGGTCTCGAGATATGATCACTTTTATGATGGTTATTATACACTTTTGCCGCATGTACATATGCATTTTTCATAGTTTGAAGGAGCTTTTTGAAGAATTTTATGTTAAAATAGTATGATCTACACCAGGTATGTATAATTCAAGTTTAGTGATTATATTGGGTATAATTCATCATGCTTTATGATTACCAAGAGCTAATTCACATTTTTTGATGTTATAGGGTGAAAACACACCATGTTTCTTCTTTCGACACTCAGTCTGGCACTCCTTCCAACACTCATTCCAGTACCCAATCTGACACTCCTTCTAGCACTACGTATTGCACAAAAATGGAGGGAAACTTGGCAGTTATGGTATTGGCGGCCAGTGATGGGAAAATCGGGAATGTTTGTTTTGTTCATGCTTTCCCCCTCCAGCTACTGAGATTTTGATAACTCAGTTTAGTTGTTCAAGAAGGAAATTATTGGATCGCTCTGTTTTATCAGTTAGGGCATCATTTAATGCAAATTGTTGAATTTAGAAGTGGTTCGACCCTCCTGTGGTCGACCACTTGGTCTGTAAACATTATAAATACCACCGAGGTGATCAAACATAAATTAAGCAGTAGAAGCATCAGCGTGATAGGTAGAAATACATTTTTACTTTGTTTTTCCATTTTACATTGCCAGATTATACAAGAACTACGTTTTTCAGTTTTCATGGTGAATTCAACCTACTGAGTTCGTGGTGTGTTTTTAGAGAGTGACCACGACTTGCTGGGGGGCCCACTAGTAGTATGGTAAATGTCTTTGTGTTGTTTATTCATTTCATAATTTAGTTGTCCTCTTTATTTTCTGTGCATGTATTTTTATTGTGTTAATTAGTTTGTTATTGTAGTTTAATTACTTTGATTCTCTGTTGCAGGTTAGAATGAATAATTGTGCTAACATGAATTGATGTTATAGATTAGGAACATATTTGCAAATCCCTAGACTAACCCCATGCACAATTAGATATTAGATTATGCTTTCTTTTATGATTTTATAGTCAAGTTTAAAACAGAGTTTTAATTAGACTAGAACAAAKTTTTTATTTGGGTTCTCTTCGACAAGGATTTGATGGATCGATAGAGTTAATTCCAGTTTTTCATTATAGCTTGCTTATCTCATTTTTTTATAGATCTTGTTTAATTAGTTGTTGATTAATGTAGTTGTCAGCTTACTTTTAATGTYAGATTTTAATTTCCATTCTTAAGCACTTTCTTATTGTAGTTTGAATTGTTAGAATAGATCTAGCATAGTTTCATTTCATTTTATTTATTTCCTAGAGTTAAATTGCAATTATATTTCTTAGTTAATGATTGAGTTTAAGTATGAATTTTTCTTATGTAGTATAGAAGTATAATGATGATCTCGTTATATTGTTGATGGTTAATAAATGAATATGCAGGGTAATTGACGATTGCTTTTGCCATGGCTAAATTCTCATTGGATTGTTTAATCCATACCTTTCACTTTTCTATTGAGATCAGTATTGAGCTTATACCACTTGAATTTTCCTTTGTTGTCAAGTTCCATCGAGATATCATCTGACACTGAAGACATTCACACAACCACCAACATTATATTTGAATTTTCATAGGTTAAAAGATAGTTTTCCTGTTTTCATAGGTTAAAGAATAGTTTTCTTGCTTTCATAGATTAAAAAATATAGTTTCTTTCTTTTGTAGATCAGAAGAGATAATTTCTTTCTTTCATATCTTAGGAAATAGTTTTATTGTTGTTGTAGGATAGGTAGTCTTTTGCTTTGATGGGTTAGAGAATAGTTTGCTTATCATAGATTAAAGGTTAGTTGCTAGTCTTTCTTTCTTTCAATTAAATAGATTTCCTTTCATGAATTAGAAATAGTTTTAAATTAAGAATTTAGTCCACTTGCCTCTTAGGCTAGATAGTTGTTCAATGAGAAGTTTTCATTTGATTATTTGCAGTAGAAGTTGTCTTAGAGTAGTTAGTTGTCTTTTGCGTAGTTTTCTATTTGCTTTAATAGGTTAGCTAGTTGTTTTGCTTAGTTGTCTATTTCATTTAATAGGTTAGTTAGTTGTCTTTTCTTGCTTCTTTACTTGCTTTCGTAGGTTAGTTAGGTGTATTTTCTTGCTTGTTTATTTATTTTCTTTCATAGGGTAGTTACTCATTTAATATAGGTTGGCAAGTTAAAGAAGTTTTCTTTTGTCATTTGTTTATTATGCTTAAATAGTTGCTTTTTCTTATTGTTATGAACTAGTCTCCTTCAAGTAGGGTTTTTACTTGTTTTCTTAGAACTATCCATTGATCCTTGGCCCAAAAGTACTTAGGCTACATAGTTTCAATTTTCTTAGTAGGGTTTGCTCATTATATAGGTTTGTTTGAGTAGATTATCCTTAGATATCTACCTTCCTTAGTTAGGCTATACTCTTACCAGCCCTTCTACCTTTGGCATATATTTTTCTAGAACTCTAAGTTTACTTTCCCCGGGTTGAAAATTTAATTGAGGGATTTTAGTGTGGTTTTAGTGCATATATAACACCCATCACTTCTTAACCATGCGAATGAAAGAAATAGGATATGGAATGAAAGGTTCATGGATTTGAATTTCAAATATATGCAACATCTTAGAAAGAAAATATTGGTTGATGTTCTACCAGACATCCATTTCTCCAAAGGAATCTGTGAGGGATGTGTTCTTGGAAAACACCCTCAAGAGAAATTCGACAAAGGAAAGAGTCAGAGATATGTATCTTCTTTAGATATGATCCATAGTGACCTCATGGGACCTTTTCCGCATCCATCAATTGACAAATCAAGGTATGTTCTCATTTTTGTTGATGATTTCTCACGTTTCACATGGATTTACTTTCTTAGAAAAAAATCAAAGATCTTTCAACACCTCAAAGATTTCAAAGGCCCGGTTGAGACACATTCAGGAAAGAAAATCAAAGTCCTATGAACTGATAATAAGGGATATTATTTCAATCATGAGATCCAAAATCTATCATGAGGCGGGGATTCAGTTGCAACACATAGTTCCTTATACTCTGCAGTAAAACAAAGTTGTTGAGCGGAAAAACAAATATCTAAAAGATATGGCATCTTGCATGATGCATGCAAAGTAAATTTCACATATATTATGGGCCGAAGCACCTAATTGTGCAATCTAAATCCAAAACATATTTCCCCATAGATTTGTCAAGGATAAGACCCCCTAAGAGGCTTGGAGCGACCTCAAACCGGAAGTGACCCACTTTCATATTTTCAGTTCACATGCATGGGCCTGGATTCCCTCTAAAAAGAGGAAGGTACTTGATCCACAGAGCACAGACTGTATCTTTGTTGGATACCCTGATGGTGTAAAGGGATACAAACTTATTGATATTTCATTGGACCAGCTCATCATTGAGTGAAGTGTCCAATTTGAGGAAAGTGTGTCGAATGTACCTTAACAGCTGCATGCAGACAACTTCATTCATCCACCTATCTAAGATGATAAACATGCACATGTTGAATCTTCTTCAGATGAGAGTTCTGATTCAGAGGATTCATATGATCCAGATATAGAGTCAATACAGTAAAATGTAAAGTCAATGCATCCAGATGTAGATGCAGAGCCAAAGGAGAGGCCCAAGTGGGCCATGTTTCTGCCATTTTGTCTCCCTTATACACACTTGCAAACATGGGCTAAGTCCAACCCACATAGTGTGTCCTTGGAGGCACAATGCCTAGGTTCAAAGCCCACTATCACCTCAACTTGAACCTCTTTCATTTAGGCTTACTCCTCGGGAAGCCAAGGGTGGTACACCGTAGTTACTATGTGAAATTAAACGTGAATTTCTAGGAGTTGATTTTATTTGATTAAAGGTTTGGGGGATCTAGCCTATATGAAAAAAAAACAATGCAAAGTGCAAGATTAGAGATGCAAAATAAGTCCTTTTCGTAAGTCTACTAAGACTAGTTCCTAAAATTGGGCAAGGGGTCAACTAAGTTAAATGGAGTTCCGTTTTACAAAGATTACAATAAATATTACAAAATAATGTTAAATACAAGATTACACAATTAGACTAAATACAAAAGAATGAAAGTAAAAACTATCCACAAAGTTAGAATGAAACTAAATGATACAACAATGAAGATACAAAATATACAAATTATACAAGCAAGACAACTAACCAAGCAACTAACTTGTAAAATGACTTGAATGTGCAGGTAAAAGAGATATTGCTCACAAGAAGATACAACCAAAACACATAAGCCAACTATCCCAAAAAAGAGTGCCTCCAAGGGATGCACAACTCAAGGGGAAGTCTTTAATGACATACACAACCACAAACTCCAATCAATGAAGAAGCCTCCAAAGGATGTGCAACTTCAAGGAAGGAGACCAATCACATGAAGATATAACTTAAACTTAATATTAAAGCATGCAAGAAGGCCTCTAGGGGCTAAAGCGCAACTTCTAAATCACTTAGTCCAATCCACAAATTCTTAAAGTAACTTGCATAAAAGATGTAAAGTTAAGTGTTTGCAATGTTAACTTAAGCATAAAACACACAATATATCCCAAAGTAGATTTCCCAAGGTTAAGTCGATTGATTTTAGGATTAATTAAGTTGTTAATTTAGAAGTGAATCCTAGACTAAGTGGCAACCCAAGAACTCTCCCCGCTTGTACCAAAAGAATTGTTGGGTGCTCAATAAGTGAGGAAAATAGGGAAACACCCTTGCTCCACAAGTCAATCTAGAAAACAACGTACTCCACGGGGAGGATGCCAAGCGTTGTGAGATCATCCCCGGTCTAGCACCCCCTACTTCTTCCTTAAATTCTCGTTCTGATGGAAAAGTTTGGACAATAAGTGATGACCTATTAAACTAGGTTGATTTTAGGCCCTATGAGACTAAGGTAAATTGAGTTAAGTTAGATTAAGTTAGATTAGATTAGTTAAGGTGTCTGCAAATGTAGTGTTTGTAAAATAGTGTGCTTGCAAAATTAAAGTACTTGAAAGATAGACTTGAAAAGTAAAGTACTTGAAGGTAAATGCTAGAATCTTAAATGCTTGAAATAAACCACAATATTATACAATTCTCATAAAATTTCAAGACATAAAAGTAAATTACTTTAATAGATAAACTTGAAAGAGCATGAAGTACTCGAAAGAGACTTGCAATAAATTAGAATACTTGGAAAAGTAAATTGCAAGACATTAAAGTACTTGAATGTAAATAACTTGAAATAGAAAAGTACTTGCATAGTAAATGAATTGCAATGAATGTAAAGTAGATGAAATAATTAAATGATTATGCCTCCATGTGCCTAAACTAGCAAGATATTATTACTTCGTAGATTTAGATTATGTTAGACCATTAAGCATGTGAAAAGAAGAAAAAACCATGAACCAATCTAGCCTTACTATTTTGGAGGTTGACATAGCCAAGAACACTCCAAGGTGTATGCAAACAAGATAAAGTAAAATGCTTTAAAGGAAACCAAAATAAACAACCTCAACAAGTGCACAAGGTGGAGGACAAAGCCTTTTGGTTTTGTGCAAAAGTGGGTGCAAAGAACTTGAAAGTAAAGCCTAGCCACTCATCCTTCTCCTAATGACAAGTGGGCCAAATAAATAAAAAATAACTTGCTGAAAATAAACACTACTTCCTGTCCTTACGACTTTGGCAGTTGGATTAGCCAAGCACTCACCAAGATGTAGGCAAAAAATAAAAGAAAATTGCAGAAAATTATTACAAGAGAGAAGTGCAAGCCCTTTGGGACTCCCTTGGGCTTGCTTACAATGATTAGAGTAGAATAGAAGGTAGGATATTTGGTTACCCAACTTTGGGAGGTTTTACTTTAGATTTATGTGGCCCCAAATGGACTCTTGGAAAGCTCCTTGGTCACTGACCTGTAAAAAAATAACAAACAAAAGCTTGCTGGAAATGCTGCAAAAGTGACAAATATGTTAAGATAATTTCTTCTTTTTACACAAAAAAATTCTGCAAAAAATTACAGCAAGATATAATAATGTATGTGACCTATTCTATGTGTTAGAATACCCAAAAATATGATGTAAATGTACAAAAATAAAATGCATAAATTTTAGAGGGTGAAAATGGGTCAAAAGGGAAGATTTCCATATCTGAAATCTTCTCTTAAAACCCTAGATAATATTGCCAAACTCCCAAGCTAATATACAAGAAACAATAGGAAGTGATTAGATATAGAGATTAACTCAAAATACTTTGAAATAACAACTAGAAACTCACTATATCTATGAAAATACTATCATAAACCTACACTAGAAAAATACTTTGCTAAATATTCCTACCATATATCTCAAAGCATGGATAAGAAGAATGAAAGAAAATGAACAATATCACCTCATGTAAAATATGGCACCAAGAATACTCTTAACAACAATTATCTCCAAAGATTTCCTTTATTGATAGTAGAAGGTTGTTGCAAATAATTGCAACAAGCTTCTCTCAAAAAACTAGAGAAAAAATGAGAGAGAGAAGAGAAATGGGAGAGAGGGGAAATTTGGGTAGAGTAACAGTAGCAAAAGAATTGGTGAGAAATGAGAAGGGGAGGGGTTTCATTTATACTTGGGAGGAAAGATAGATCCCTCTTGGATGAGTTAGAAGTGTTACACATCCGACAGAAATAGACAAAGTCAAGGAAAAGTCACTTTTAGGGTTTTGGTAAGTGAGTGAGGGGGTGAGGTGTAAAGGGGGAAAACACCTTTTCCAATGGTCAAACATTAATTTAGACACCAAGGAAGGCGAATTTAGGTTTTAAGTGGCTTTTTTCACTTAAACTTTTTAATTCCCACATGTCAATTAGCTAGGGAACACCACTTTAAGTTCTTGGATAGGAAAGGGGGGGTATTTTAAGTGGAAAATTAATTTTCCAATTTAGGGAAAATATTAGGAAACCTTTCCCACTCACTCTCAAACCGTTTTGCTCATTTTACAGTTTTTGGTTTTTTTAATTTAGCCAATTATTTGTTGATTTTTGACTGACTTGGACTCCTCATGGACAAATGCCTAGAAAAAATTGTCCAATTGAGTTGAAACTTGGTCCAAAGGTGTAGGGGGTCTCATTCCATTTCTTTTAAACAATTTTTATAAAAAAATAATTAAAATTACCATTAACTAGGTAATTTTAAAAAATAAAAATAAAAACTATCTAGACTCGACGAAATTCGGCGAAACTTTAGGAGATGTCTTGCATGGTAATTTACAAGATTCCTAGGCACTAGCTACTAGAGGGCTAGACCATTAAAATGCCTTTCACCACTTTGGAGGAATTATTTGTGGGAGTGAAAAACTCAATGGAAATTAATAAGATTGGTTAAGACAAATTAGTAACCTAAGGAAAAAAAAACACTAAGTGAAAGGGAATCCTCTAATGATGAAGTCCTAAGGCGAATGACCTACCTATGATCCATGCAGACCCATTACATTATAATCCCATACAGGGGAGTGGAATTTCCATTACAAAAAGAAGTGTTGAAGGCCAAAATTGCCTTGTAGAACCAATAAGTCTCTAACTTGGTAGCACCTGATGGTGCATATCTTCATGGTACATGGAATTGACCCCCTAGTTCAAATAGGTGGTCAACAAGACCAGACTACTCTTCAGGATGCATGGGATCTTGTTGGTGATCCAACAGATACTAGGAGGACTCAATCTGATTTCGAGGAGACTCCTATTGCACTCACTGCCACTAAACCATTTCCCTCCAGGCATATTTTCTTGGTTCAGTCTTCAGATCCACAGTCTTATGGTGAGGCTCCAGGAAATCCATTTTGGAAATCTGCCATGTAGGAAGAGTACAACTCCCTCGTTGAGAACCAGACTTGGGATCTAGTTCCCCTTCCTTCTAGAAGGAAAATGTCCAGGTGCAGATGGGTCTACAGGACCAAGAGCGCAACAAATGAATAAATTAGCAAATACAAAGCCAGGCTTGTTTCCAAAGGATTTCAGCAGGTGCATGGCATTGACTATGATGAGACCTTCACTCCAGTAGTGAAGATGGATTCCATACGTTTGGAACTTGTCATTGCGATGACCAAGGGATGGGAAGTCCATCATATGGACATGAAGAATGCATTTCTTCATGGTGATCTCTCTAAGGATACCTATATGGAGAAACCCCATGGATTTATGCAGTATTCCTATTTGGTCTGTCGACTAAAGAAATATATGTATGGCCTCAAGAAGGCTCCAAGGGCATGTTATTCCAAGATGGAATCCTACCTACTGTCACAGAACTTTGTACATTGTAAATTAGACCCGTATGTATACATGCTCAAGATGGTTGATTCACTTCTACTCTTAGTTCTATATGTTCATGATTTGTTGATCATCGGTTGCTCGACTTCAGTGATTGCTACAGTCAAGAGGATTCTACATGACAGGTTATTTATGATGGACATGATTCCACTACACTTCTTTCTTAGACTCAAGATTAGTCAAGATGCATTAGGCATCAAACTGTCTCAGACCAAGTATGCACAATATCTCCTTGAAAGATTTCACATGACAGAATGCAAGTCTTCTCCAACTCCTTTCCTATCAGGAGTCAAACTTGAGGATGGCAGGGACACTCGATTGGTTGAAAACAAACTGTACAAAAAACTAGTGGGGAGCTTGTTGTATATCACACACTCCAGACTAGACCTCTCCTATGCAGTTGGTGCTTCCAGGTTCATGCAGGAATTTCATGAGATACATTCGAAGGTTGCAAAGTGTATCCTTTGATACATATATGGCACCATAACCTTTAGGATTCATTACTCAACAGACTCTACATTATATCTCATCGGATTCAGTGATTCTAACTGGGCTGGCAATAACATTGATCATAAGACCACATTTGGTTACTCACTTAGTCTTAGTTCCGGGCCTATTGGTTGGTCGAGAAATAAGAAGGTTGTTATTTCTCTTTCTTCAGTCGAGGCAGAGTGCAGAAGGGTAGTTAACATAACCATTCAGGCTATGTGGCTACAAAATTTTCTCACTGAGTTGGGAATTCAATTTCATTGGTTGATCATCATCTTGTGTGACAACTAGAGAACTCTGAACTTCTACAGAGATCCAGTTCAAAGGCAATAGACGAAGCACATCAAGATACGCATGCACTACATACAGGACTTATCAAATGAGGGGATCATCGACCTACAATTATGTCCTTCAACAGAACAGACGACATACATCTTCACCATGATCTTCACTGAGCAGAAGTTCCATTTTCTAGGAAGTCATCTTGGAGTGAAGGACATAGTTTCCTAGCAACTGTCAGTTCTTCTTTTTACATACATTTTACTTTGAGGAGGGTTTTTTCCCATGAGGTTTTCCCTCTTTCCTCACCTTATTTTAGTGTATATTTTGTATTTGGGTACCTAACATGGCCTCGTTGTTGTGACCCATTCTTTATTTTCACCATAGTGATGTTCAAGGGAGTGTTGGAGTTACTTCACACACCTAGGATTTATTTTTCCTGAGGTTTCCCCTATGTTTATTAGTCTTAATAAAGTCTCCTAAAGTTTAGGGAGAATATTCTCTTCAATTGTCACTTCAGTTTGACTAATTGAGTGGAGTCTAGATGTTGCATTGGTTTTGTCACCATGCAACATTGGGATCATCACAAGTCGATATGCATTGTCCTTGGGATCATCACCTGACTAGTGCATTACCCATGATTCCTTATTCTCCTCCTCACTTCACTTTGTTTCAGTCAGTTAACTGAATACTGATAGACTAGTTAACTCAGCTGGGTGGCAATTCACTCTCGTAACTGCCCGAGAGACTAGACTATGTAATGTCCCCACTTTGGGACATCAAGGTATTACAGGGTGTTATGATGACCAGAGTACACAGATGGAGATTATAGCGAGTAAAGGATCTATCAAGGGATGTTTTGGCGCTCGTCTTGCATCGCTCATCCTATTTCATCATTATGATCCATTTCGCACAGAATGGCTTTGGTTCCGTTGCATTTCGACGAACTTCATGATTTTGAGTATTTTGAGCTATAGGTTAATTAAATTCACTAAAGAGGTCATTTTGGTCACAATACTTGGAGGAACCTCTGAGTGTAATATCTCATTAGAATTTGGAGGAAAAACACTACAAGATGGGATGATGAGAAGTGACTTTCAGTGGCCAGGGAAGCCACAAGGAGAGATAAGGTGCTTTTAAGAGGTAAAAAAGGCTAATTAATTAATTAATAATTAATAAAGTAAAATTCACTTTGGAGGGACAAGGTCAGTAGGGAGTATAAAGAAGAAACAAGGGCCTCTATTCTCTCATTCATATGATTATCAGTTTTTTATATCTGGCGTCTAGCTAGTGCACTCATGCCTTGGGGGTTTTGAGGGTTTTGACTTAACAAACCCTAGAGAACAATTTGGTGGTGAAATATTCCACCTATCTTGTTCCAATATTGGTCTCAGGGATGCAATACTCTCCCACACCATTCTACTTCAGATCTTCTTAGTTCGGGAGGGTTCTACATTAGTTACAGGTACAGGAAGGAAGAGAGGGCGCACCATTGGGGGTTTCCAGGAAGGAGGGGCGCACCATTCATTGAGGGAAGTTCATTACAAGATATTGGAAGAGCTTCAGGAGATTCTATCACCTATGTTTTCATTGCAGGGTCTTGGTTATCAATTTGAGTCCATTCAAGAGGAGTTTTATGTGCCATTTGATTTACTAGAGGCATTGGACGAATTGGAGGAGAGTAGCACACTGCAGAAAGTGGTTTCAGTCATTTGATAGACAAAATATTCATTGTTTCTCTTGGGAATTCACCATTGGGGTAGCCAGGCCCCAATCTATCATTCTAGTGAGTTTGTGGAGCATTTGGAGGTCTCTAGGAGAGAGGCTAAATTATCTATGGTTTAAGTCATCCAGGGGGGCAGATCACTCATTGGAGGGAGGCTAGATCCATCACTTTGAGAGGGATCTTGGAGATTTGAGCACCTGGGTTGTTCTTGCAGTAACCTGATCTACTATTCTACTCATTTTGGACTCATTTGGAGGCTTCCTTCAGTTGGGCTGAGTTATTGAGGGTCTTCAGTGCTCTAGCAGGACATAGCATCATCCATATTGGTGGTTTGGCACTTCATACATTCTAGATCTCAGTATTGTAGTGGTCTTCCTTGTTATTCAACCTTTGGAGGCTTACACTGTCCTATCAGAGCATTTTTTAGCAGCTCTTATTATGTTTATTGGATCCATCTATTGATCATTCCAGATCTGCATCATTCTTGTATTCAGGGGCTTCTTCTACTTATGAATAATATCACATCCGAGGTATTTTGGATTGTCTATCATATTGTTGATATTGCATATGGTTGAAGTGTGTTCCATTACTGTATCTTCTTGTTTATTTCTGAAAACTCACATTAAAATCATCAGTATAACCCTAGCGCAACCTAAGAGACAATAATAAGAAAAGTGTTTGACAAAATTCCACAACCAGAAAAATTTTAAAATTCATGCAAAACGTGATGTTCCTGGCATATTGGCTTGGGAACATTACAGACTAGGTGGCAGTTCACTACTGTAACTATTGGTGTGTGTCTAGATCTCTCTAGACCACCACACTGGCACATTGGCTTCACCTCCAGTGCACATTGGTTGAGAGTATATCATGTGTAAATTATTCATTATTCATTATGGTTAATGAGAATTCTTCCATTATTTCTCTCATGCTTATTCTTTCTCAATTTCTCTCTGCAAATGTGTGTTGTATTTTCTAGCTAGATTTATTTTGTGTAGGTTCAAAACATTTACAGTAATTCCTATCTTTATGGAAATATTTTAGCTGTCTTATTATTTTATCGTTATATCTTGAAAAAGAGATGGATCTAGAAGATGCCAAACATATTTTGTGAATTTTCCTTAGAGGAAAAGTCGATCTAAGACACTTCGTGATATTATTGGAAAAGTTGTTAAGTAGTGGATTTATAAGAATCAAATAATATTTTGTTGTAAGAGAAGTTGAGTTAGACTCTATATAAAGAATAATTCCTCCTATTTGTAAGGTGTGAGTGAAAGAGATCCCAAGCTTTGAAATAAAATTTCCTTATCTTTGTCTAAGTTTTGTAGAATGTATATACAACCTTGTTGAAATATATATTCTTGGTGCATATTAGCAGGATTTTTGTTGCAAGTTTGGATTGTCAAAGTTGATTTGGGTTTCATACAAGAGTAGTATTGCTACGTTGGAAGAGGTAAACCCTCTTTGTCATGTTTCTTTAAAAAGAAATAATTTATCCCTATATTTTTTTGAGAATTCGATCTCTTTAGGCAAAGAACACTCTCAAATTGATTTGGAAGTGGTATGATTCTAGAATACCCTTCCATTTGTAAAATATGTGATGTTTTTCTTGTTAAACTAGGACCTTGGATCTTGTTGTAGTAGCCCAATTTACCTTTAGATCTTTTGAAGAATTTCCCCTTGAGGTTGCATGCATCACCCCATATCCATGTTACGCCTCTCAACTAGGGGTAACTAGAGGAAATTTAGTCATTTGATAGATCATTCAATTCAAAGTGAGGAATGCTAAGTCATTCCATGGCATGCCATTGCCATACCATTGCTTTCTCCATGTCATTTTCATGTGTTTCCATGCCATAGCATTTCCATGCCTTGCCAAGCCATGGCATGACATGTCATTTCCATGCCTTGCCACGTCATGGCATTAACATTCCATTCACATTCCATTGCCAATCCATGCCATTCCATGGCATGCCATTTCCATTTCCATGCCATTCCATGCCATTGTAATGTAGATTCCCATGTGTTGTCATGTAGTTTCCCATTTTAACCTATATAACAATAAATATAACTTTCCATAAAATTATGCAAGGAAAAATTCGAATCAAAATGTGGATTTCAATGAAACAAGAATAACAAAAAAAGAAACGTTTTCATGCCATTTCCATGTCTCAAAATTAAACCCTAGGAATACACCTTGACACATTTTATTACATTTATGTCATAATTTTCAGTCCTTTAGGGTTGTCATGTCTTGAATATTGTAGGGATGCCATGTGTCATATTGCATTTTGGTATTCATTTGTTGTTTAAACCCTACTTTAAGATTGGATTTTTATCCCCCTTTCATTTAATGATTACTTGTTTTAAGGGATGTTTTATTTGTCCTTGTATTGCCTTGCTTTTCCATGTCTTTCCTTTTCCATTCCTAGCCTTGCCATTCCATTCATTTCCATGTCATTCCTTTCCTTTCCATGTCATGCCTTTCCTTTCCTTACCATGCCATCACATGCATGAATTTCCATACGTTGCTTTGCCATGCCATGCCTTGCCTTGTCTTTCCTTTCCATGGTATGGTATGGTATGTCTTGTCATGCCATGCCTTATGGTATGGTATGGCATGCCTTGCCTTGCCATGGTATGGTATGGTATGGTATGCCTTGCCTTTCCTTGCCTTGCCATGGTATGGTATGGTATGGTATGCCTTATCTTTCATTGCCATGGTATGGTATGGTATTCCTTTCCATTTCCATGCCTCACAATTAAACCCTAGGAATACACCTTGACGCCTTTTATTACATTTTTGTCATAATTTTCAACCCTTTAGGGTTGTCATGTCTTGAATATTGTATGGTTTTCATGTGTCAACTTGCATTTCAGCATGAATTTGTTATCGAAATCCTAGTTTAAGCTTATATTTTTAGCCCCCTTTCATTTAAAGATTACTTGTTTTAAGGGATTTTATATTTGTCCTTGTATTTACTTTCCTTGGATTTCCTTGCCATTCCTTTCCTTTATCATTCCTTGTGTTTCCATGCCATGCATTTCCATTCCTTTCTTTTCCATGCCATGCATTTCCTTGTCTTACCATGCCATGCCATGCATGACTTTCCATACCTTGCCTTGTCATGTCATGCCTTGCCTTGCCTTTCCATGGTATGGTATGATATGGTATGCCTTGCCTTGCATTTCTTTTCCATGGTATGGTATGTCTTTCCTTTCCACCTCCATGCCTCACAATCAAACCCTAGGAATACACCTTGACACCTTTTATTAAATTTTTGTCATAATTTTCAGGCCTTTAGGGCTGTCATGTATTGAATATTATATGGCTATCATGTGTCATCTTTCATTTCAGCATGCATTTGTTATCTAAACCCAAGTTTAATCTTGCATTTGTAGCCCCCTTTTATTTAATGACTACTTATTTTAAGGGTTGTTATATTTTTCCTTGTATTGCCATGCCATGCCTTGCCTTTGCATTCCTTGTCATGCCATGACTTGCATTGCCTTTCCTTTCCATGGCATTCCTTGCCTTGCATTGCATTGCCTTGGCTTGGCACGCCATGTCATGCCTTGCATTTCCTTTTCTTTCCTTTCCATCCCATGTGATGACTCTATGTTTTTCCCATTTTTCCTTTGTCCAAATCTCTTTTTGCACATGGAGATTATACAGTTTATACTTCTATTATCTCTTTTTGAAGGTATTAACATGTTTCTTCCATCGATTTTCTATGGATCAACATAAGGTATGTGTAGTCCTTATTTTTTATTATTTTATGATGGTTTATCTTTAATTGAGTGAGTGGAATATATTAGCACTTGTCGTTTGTTTGAAATAGGTCAAAATTGAAATCCAACCCTTGATCTGACCCTCGATCCAGCCCTCGATCCGACCCTTGATCCGGCCCTTGATCTAACCCTCAATCTATTCCTCAGAGCACAATGTAGTTGTAGGTTGGTATATTGGCAGGCTCTTCCTGGCGAATACGAAACATGGGTTTTGTACCTGTTCAAACCCTCCAGCTATGGAACTCATTATTTTTATTCGAACAATTGCATTCGACCTCTATTTTGAGTCCATGATTTGTTAAGAAGTTATTTATGTTATTAAGTTTTAATGATTTTCTGTTGTAGGAGAGCGTCGACCCTTTTAGTGGTTGACCTCTCATCTATGTCTAAAAACAATATAAATACGAGAACTCTCTCTAATACCAAACATAGATATTGATATAATCACTATTTTGAATTCACCTCTATAAAATCGATTTTTTTGTTAATTAAAGCTAATGCGTTGATCGTGATTGTCTATTGAGCTAGAGTAGTACCATGACTACCTAGAGAGTCCACCAGTGGTCTTTTTGTCTTGTTTATTTGCTATGTACTTACATTTATCCATATAACTCTTTTGTGCAGGTTATTTGTTGTATCTTCGTATTTTTGCATATAACTCGTGTGTGCAGGTTGCTTGTTGAAGTTGTGTTTTCTATATAAGTTACAAGTTACTTGTAGTTGTCTATACTTAAATAATTAATTTTCCATTCTCTAACATATAACATCTCCGATGAAGGTTGTGTTTTATTGACGTGTATATGCTCATAGTCATCTAACTTTTCAATTATATACAAGCTTTCTTTTCTCATTTTATAAACTGTAGGTTACTTGCAGATTAGTCATCTAGACAATGTACATAACAGTCATCTATGCTTCATTAAGCTATGGTTTTCAATTACTTCCTGTAGGTCTACATAAATTATTAACTATGTGTAGAATATTTCTAGTATCAGTGTGATAGGATAAGTGTTGATTTCAAATCTCTTTTGAACAATGTTTATAGACTATATTGATTATAAGAACATGTATATAATCAATTGATATATCCTTAATGGAAAATGTTTCCATAGACCATCTTATTTATACTCTACATATCTCTATAGAAATTAATATTGAATTCTTTCCTCTTGAATTATCAGTAGTGTTAAGGTGCCATCGTGATATAATTCATCATCATAGACATAACCATTACATTTGAATATCACCATGATGTTGTTTAATTTCAGTGAGTGAGATTAGTGTAATGATGTGGGTTATTTTATGTAGGATAAGAGTAATTGTGATTTTTTAAAGAGATTTTTTAAGAATAGAGTTCACTGTGAAGTAGTGCTTTTGAAAGATAGCTTGTGTTTATTCAAGGATTGTCTGCTTAAGGTATATAGTTTACCCATCACCATGCCATGCAATGCCTTTCCTTGCATTTCCTTGCAAGACTTGCCATACCTTTCCTTTCCATTCCATGCCTTTCCTTTCCATGGTATGGTATGGTATACATTTCCTTGGTATGGTATGTTATGGTATGGTGTGCCTTTCCATTCGTTTCCTTTCCCTGCCATGGTATGGTATGCCTTTCCATGCCATTACTTTCCTTGCCTTACCATGGTATGGTATTGTATGGTATGTTGTTCCTTTCCATGCCATGCATTTCCTTTCCTTTCCATGGTATGGTATGGTATGTCTTTCCTTGGTATGCCTTACCATGCCATGCATTGCCTTTCATTGTCATTCTCATGGTATGGTATGCCTTTCCTTGCCTTGCATTGTCAAGCTATCATATGGTATGGTATGGTATCTTATTCCTTTCCTTTCATTGCCAAGCCATGGTATGGTATGGTATGGTATTGTATGCCTTGACTTGGTAATGTATGGTATGCCTTGCCATGCCCTGCCTTGCCTTTCCTTGCCATGGTATGGTATGGTATAGTATGGTACGGTATGGTATGTCTTTCCTTCCCATGTCATGCCATGGTATGGTATGGTACAATATGCCTTACCTTGCCATGGTACGGTATGTATTTCCTTTCCTTACCATGGTATGGTATGGTATTCCTTCCCTTGCCAAGCCATGGTATGGTATGGTATGGTATGTCTTGACTTGACTTGCCAAGACATGGTATGGTATGGTATGGTAGGTCTTTCCATGCCATGCCTTGCCTTGCATGGTATTGTATAGTTTGGTATTCCTTTCCTTTTCTTGTTATGCCATGGTATGGTATGGTATGGTATGTCTTGCCTTACCTTTCCATTGTATGGTATGGTATGGTATGCCTTTCCATGGTATGGTATGGTATGGTATGCCTTGACTTTCCTTGCCATGGTATGGTATGGTATGGTATGGTATGGTATGACTTGCCATGCCATGCCATGCCTTTCCTTACCATGATATCATATGGTGTGGTATGGTATTCCTTTCCTTTCCTTGCCATGGTATGGTATGGTATGGTATGGTATGTCTTGCCTTGCCTTGTCGTGGTATGGTATGGTATGGTATGCCTTGCCTTGCATTGCCTTTCCAAGCCATGGTATGGAATGTTATGCCTTGCCTTGGTATGGTATGGTATCCTTGGAATGTTATGGAGAGGTATGGTATGGTATGCCTTGCCTTGCCATCCAATTTCCACTACCATGCCTTTCCTTTCCATGGTATGGTATGGTATGCAATGCCTTGCCTTTCCATGGTATGGTATGTCTTTCCTTGTTATGCCATGTTATGGTATGGTATGGTATAGTATGCCTTCCCTTTCATTTCCTTTCCTAGCCATGGTATGGTATGCTATGGTATGGTATGCCTTGCCTTGCCTTGGTATGGTATGTATCCTCGGCATGGTATGGCATGCATTTCTTGGCCATCCCATGGTATTGTATGATATGGTATCCTTGGCATGGTATGGTATGACACCTTTTATTACATTTATATCATAATTTTCAGCCCTTTAGGGATCATGTCTTGAATATTGTAGGCTTGTCATGTGTCATCTTTCATTTCAACATGCATTTGTTATCTAAATCCTATTTTAAGCTTGCATTTTTGGCCCCCTTTCATTTAATGATTACATGTTTTAAGGGTTGTTATATTTGTCCTTGTATTTATTTGCCTTGGCTTGCCTTGCCATGCCATGCCTTGCATTTTCATGCCCTACCATGCAATGCCCTTCCATGCCTTGCCTTTCCTTTCCATGAAATGTCTTTCCATTCCATTTCCTTGTCTTCCCTTGCCATGCCTTTCCTTAAATGCCATGCCTTGCGTTTCTGTTGTGTTGCTTATATGTTTAGTATAATGCACTCCTTAATTATCAATTCGGGATTCGTAATTAATAGAGTTACAAGACACCAGTAAGAAAGGTAATTTCTAATGTCACGAGTATGGAATTAAACTAGATTATGTATGCTGGAAACAAATCAAAATAGAAAACTGCAATGCACTTTGGTTGTCTTTCACAGAGAGGTTATCCACTCCATTATGGCACATGCAAGTATGAGATAGAGTTGGTTTGACAGATCAACTCTGCTATCTGACCCAGAAAACTAACTATGCAATCCACACTTCTAGAAGGAAATCACACATCAATCATCAAAGCATAGTATGGGTAGTTCAACAGTCAATATGTTGGTTCTGTTGTGGTTCACAATGAAATTCACTAGTTCTTATCCAAATATTTTTGACTATTGCTGCCAACATCTATGATCACTCAAGAAAATCAAATTCATGAGAACAGAAACAGGGCATATGAAAAAACAGAGAAAATAAAGATCTCTAAACAATTATATAATGGAAATCCTAGTCTAAGATATACTGCTATCATCTAACAGAGTTAAAGCTTTAGCTAATTTAATGTTTACACTACTGGAAAATAAATGCTAATGATAATCTACAAAGAGGCTGACCTTTGTTGGGCGGTGGGCCCTTACCGCTTCAACATGTCAGTTGTTGAAGTCTACAGGAGGCTTATCTTCAACACACACATTACTCTCACTCACATTTCAAAACATAAAATCAAAACTCTCGTTAACAACTCAACTCACACTTAATCATAGATAATCAAAATATGGAGATAAAATGACATTCCATTAATCTTCACTCAGAATATGTTCTGCACTATCATGCGTTGCTTTACATATTGGCAATATGCTAACTCTCCTACACTTCCACCATCCTTGCCACGGCTATTTAATAGTCTTAATCATGAAACACAAGGAGGTGAAGTGATTTGCAAATCAATCAGTTGATAAGTTTAATCATTCGGTTACATCTTTAGCTTCATCCTCATGACACAAAGTGCATGAGGATGAGACAATCAACAAACTATTCATATTATAGCCTTGCTAAAGCAAATAGACATCCACCAATTGGCTTAGGCGAGATCTGGAACTTAACGTAGTGCATCAGGCTCTTCCATATTAGTATCGAATCATAATAGGTAGATGGTATTGGATCACGACACTGTGCAAAAGGTGGTACCAGATCATGAAAGTGCATGGCTGTTAGTACCGGATCATAACAGTGCTCGGTCATTGGTACCGGATCGCAACAGATAGATGGTACCGGATGCATTTGGTACTGGATTCGGACAACAGTAGTCTTGGTGCATAGGTACCAAATAGTTGAGCTGGTACAGGAACGTTGGATATCTAGAGGTCAAAGATTTAGATATGACAAATTGAAGCATTAGTACATGAAATATTTAATTCCCTAACTCAATAAACCACAAAATGCATGAATTAACCATACTTTACCTTATGACCTTATTACTGGAAAATGGTAGCGTTCTTGTCATTCACTCAAGATTTAGGTAGGAAAAAAAGGTATAGGTGAAGAGTATAATAGAGTAATAGGGATGTCAATTTTAGGTCTCAACATTCCCCCATGCCAAAATCATTGCATGTCCTCATGCAACTGAAAACAAACCCAAAAGTTTTCAAAACTTGAGACTATGTTCTTTACTTTTGATGACCCTAACATATTGTAGGACTCGTAATACCTTCTTGAGCTTGTTAAAGGTATATTCATGGTCATCTTGAATTTGTTGGTTGGTTGCTTTCAATTGTTCATTTTCCTTTTTGATATACCTGTCCAAGAGTTGATATTCCTTTACTTCTTGTTGGAGTTCCTGATTTTGTTTTTGCAGTTCCCCAATCCTTTTCTTCATTTGTTCTTTTGTCAAGGTCTTTGTTGACTCCATCATCACTAGCTAGATACACTCCCTTTCCTCAACTTCCTCCCTCATCCCACATAAAGTAATAGTGGCTTGCTCCTCGATCAAACTAGGGATGTCATCTTGGATTGATAAATCCTCAGAAGGGGAGGTAAGGTCAATTGGATCTCCCTGTATACGAGGACTGGCTATTGTTTTTCCCTTCTTTGCCATGCTCCTCATGGTTCTTTTGCAAGGAGGTACTGGATCAGGGATGCTCACAGGCTTCCTTTTCTTCTTTTCTAATTGTGAAATAGTGATAGGGGGTTGTGTCACAGACTGTTTACTTTTAGTTTCTAAGCTTTGCTTCCCTTTCTTCATCATTTTTGTCTGATAGCCCTCTTTCTCAACTTCCACCGTTGAAGTCTCCTCAAATAATTTTTTTTTACCTTTTGATTCGGAGCTTTTAAAAGTTTTATTGACTGTGGAAGAGGACCCTGCTTTTTCATGTTGGCTCACTGCCTCAGATGATGGTGGAGTTGTCTTATCCTTCTTGCCCTTTTGCTTTTGAGGCTCTTTAGTTTTATTTGGAACATGTTGGGTTTCCTCCACAGGTT
This sequence comes from Picea engelmannii, assembly GCA_009831015.1. Classification (NCBI taxonomy): domain Eukaryota; kingdom Viridiplantae; phylum Streptophyta; class Pinopsida; order Pinales; family Pinaceae; genus Picea; species Picea engelmannii. Next base: position 47,943 of record ML796247.1, on the reverse strand, counting down.
TTTTTTCTATGGGAAGGTGTTGTGTGATAAGGGTTTTCCAACTAATCCTTTGTTTCCTAAGTTCATGTAAAACTAGAATTTTAATGAGACCTTGATGGTAAATGCTAGTCTTCTCTATTTTGGAGATGGATTTAACACCTCTTACCATTTTATTCAAACTCATCCATAGAAAATATGGAAAATCGATTTTAGGGCCTCCTTCAAAATGTAATAGAAGCCTAAGATGATAAATGAAGGTCACATCATACCTTCCCTCACAAGTGACGAATCGTTGAAGACTAATAATCTTTGGATGAAATTCTTCCTTGATGTAGTTCCTCGGGATCCCCTTTTTCCAGTCAGGGTGTTGATGATCTTCTTTCAAGAATTGTTGGCACATTTCTTTGTTGATTCCTACACCTTTGAAGTATTTTTCTCCTCTGCTAGGTAGTTTTGTGACCTCCCTTAAGGTTGCTTCGTTGATTATCAGTTGTAGATTGCCTATATGTGAAATCTCGCCATCATAGCTCTGAATAAATTCATGAGATATCTTCTCGTGCCAGCCTGCAAATTTTTCCAGAAACGGCATCCACCCCGATCTAGCATATTTTTCTTGACATAATTGAAACTCATCGGTTTCCCTATAAATTTGGAAGACTGGTTCGTGTCTACTAACCACCATCGTTATAAGTTGTGAGAAAAGGATCGGGTTGTAGCACAAGGGTTTAGTCAATTGATAAGGTAAGGGTTTGGTACCAAAAAGGAGTAGGCTCGGGACTAGAGAAAGATCACAATAAGGGGAAATATGGTGATGTTGTTGGTAATGCGAATGGTAAGTTTAAGAAGGATTTCGTAAGGAAAAATTATGACCTGATGAGGCTTATCTGGATGGCTTCGCCACCAGATAAGACATTTTATTTCTACCCATTATTGTAATGATGAGGACAAGACGTTGGGTATCAGGGCATCATTTTGGAATAGGTGATTGGACGTTCAGGTGGTGAATTTGATGTTAGGTCATGGTTCATGATATAAGATAGGTTCGTGAATTTGCTTAAGGACGAAATATATTCGTGGCTTATTATTTCTATTCATGATTCATATTTTGATATGATTTTTTCCCTTAACCATGTTCAAGAGCTATGAGAGGATTGATTAGGTTTAGGCATATGGGTATGAGGGATAGGTGCATGGGTTTAATATTAAGGTCGTAAGATCTAGTATATCTTTTCATACTTATTGTAGTTTTATGAGCATAGGAAAATAAATACCATGTTACCTTTGCTTTCACCTTTGTATGATTAATACCCATAGCATGTGCAATTGCTTGTAAATTGTCAGAATTCATCCCTTTAGACTGAAGCTTCTTGAGAAATTGGTACAAGAATGTCTTGTACTTCTGTTATTCTGTTCTTATTTTCTTTTGTATTTGGTTCTGCAGGTGGATTATATGAGTCTGGAAAAGAGTTCTGCAGGGGCTCTTTGACCTTCCCCCATGCCGAAGATGTTGTAAATCTATAGGCAAGAAGATTCAACATTTTATATCATAATTTAGAAAAGATGACAAGAGAAAAACAAACCGATCAAATTTTAGAAGTATAGCTTATCATTTATCATATGATCTCATGCCAAAAAAATGAAATTGCCCTTCTTTTAATGGATTATTGGAAATGACGCCAAAATGTTGTGCTGCTTATATGTTTAGTATAATGCACTCATTAATTATCAATTCGGGATTCATAATCAACAGAGTTACAAGACACCAGTAAGAAAGGTAATTTCTAATGTCACAAGTATAGAATTAAACTAGATTATGTATGCTAGAAACAAATCAAAATAGCAAACTGCAATGCACTTTGGTTGTCTTTCACAGAGAGGCTATCCACTCCATTATGGCACATGAAAGTATGATATGGAGTTGGTTTGACAGATCAACTCTGCTATCTAACCCAGAAAACTAACTATGCAATCCACACTTCTGGAAGGAAATCACACATCAATCATCAAAGAATAGTATGGGTAGTTCAACAGTCAATATGTTGGTTCTGTTGTGGTTCACAATGAACTTCACTAGTTATTATCCAAATAGTTTTGACTATTGCTGCCAACATCTATGATCACTCAAGGAAATCAAATTCATGAGAACAGAAACAGGGAATATGAAAAAACAGAGCAAATAAAGATCTCTAAACAATTATATAATGGAAATCCTAGTCTAAGCTATACTGCTATCATCTAACAAAGTTAAAGCTTTAGCTAATTTAATGTTTACACTACTGGAAAATAAATGCTAATGATAATCTACAAAGAGGCTGACCTTTGTTGGGTGGTGGGCCCTTGCCGCTTCAACAAGTCAGCTGCTAAAGTCTACAGAAGGCTTATCTTCAACACACACATTACTCTCACTCACATTTCAAAACATAAAATCAAAACTCTCGTTAACAACTCAACTCACACTTAATCATAGATAATCAGAATATTGAGATAAAATGACATTCCATTAATCTTCACTCAGAATATGTTATGTACTATCATACGTTGCTTTACATATTGGCAATATGCTAACTCTCCTACACTTCCACCATCCTTGCCATGGCTATTTAATAGTCTTAATCATGAAACACAAGCAGGTGAAGTGATTTGCAAATCAATCAGTTGTTAAGTTTAATCATTCGGTTACATCTTTAGATTCATCCTTATGACACAAAGTGCACGAGGATGAGGCAATCAACAAACTATTCATATTATAGCCTTGCTAAAGAAAATAGACGTCCACCAATTGGCTTAGGCGAGATCTGGAACTTAATGTAGTGCATTAGGCTCTTCCATATTAGTATTAGATCATAACAGGTAGATGGTACCAGATCAGGACAGTGCGCAAAATGTGGTGTCGGATCATGACAGTGCATGGCCATCGGTACCGGATCATAACAATGTGTGGTCGTTGGTACCGGATTGCAACAGATAGATGGTACCAGATGCGTTTGGTACAGGATTCAAACAGCAGCAGTCTTGGTGTGCAGGTACCAGATAGTTGAGATGGTACAGGAATGCTGGATATCTAGAGGTCAAAGATTTAGATGTGACAAATTGAAGTATTAGTACATGAAATATTTAATTCCTTAACTCAATAAACCAAAAAATGCATGAATTAACCATACTTTACCTTATGACCTTATTACTGGCAAATGGTAGCGTTCTTGTCATTCACTCAAGCTTTGGGTAGGCCAAAAAGGTATAGGTGAAGAGTATAATAGAGTAATGGGGATGTCAATTTCGGGTCTCAACAGTTTCCATGTCATTCCTTTACATACCATGCCTTTCCATGTCATGCCTTGACATACTATGCCTTGCCATGCCTTTTCATGCCATGTTTTTCCATGCCATTCCTTTCCTTTCCATTCCATTCCTTTCCATACCATTCATTTCCATGACATGCCATGTCATGCCTTCACTTTCCATGCCTTGCCTTCACTTGCCATGCCATGCCATATCATGCCTTGACTAAATGAACAAGTTTAATATGTAAATGAACAAGTTTAATACATAAATAAATATTGTACTAAATAAACAATTTTAATACGTAAAAGTTACAATCAATGGATTCATTAAGCATGTAATTATACAACTTGTCAATTTTCAAGGAATGCAAAGGCATGGCATGGCATGGTAAGGAAAGTGAAGGCATGGAAAGGAAAGGAAAATAAAGGAATTGCAAGTGAAGGTGTGGCAAGGAAAGGAAAGTAAAGGAGTATCTCCGACACTAGGGTTTTACTCAATAAGGCATAGTGCAATTTATGAAGAGGAGGTCTATTTTCAAGAACATCGTGTTGAGAATTTGTGGGTAGTGTAGTCACATAGGCCTTGGCCAAATAGACTTGTGAGAGCTTACAAAACTACATTATGTTGCTCGGTTTCGATTTTATTCCCCCACACCAAATTGGCCACATGTCCCTAAAAGGCTTGAAGAGGCGAGTTGTAGCTCATGATAAAACTCAAACTGAGACTCATATGGATGAACCGTCAGTTGCATTGGATCCAAAGCACTGCGTTTCAATTAGTGGGCCCCCTCCACTGTCATTTCGTCCATCAAAAAACCATTTGTTGGAGTATCTCTAGAAATAGGGTTTTTCTCATTGAGGCATAGTGAAATTTATGAAGAGGAGGTCAATTTTCAAGACAAGTAAGAAGAAAAAGCTAAAGAAACAAGCAAGCAACCTACAAGATAGCTCACTAAACCCACGTCCTAGGCTTGGAAGATGCCCAACATCAACCAAACCCCACATCCTAGCTTAAGGAAAATTCTAAACATTGACGAAAAGAAAAAATTTGCACTTACTCTAAGCTACCCAAGGCTCACACATGGGAGGAGGCCGTACCACTCCTTCTCCCAAGCCAATCAGCCACTAAAAATAAGCAAAACAAGTAGATCTATGCACAAGAAGCCCTAAAACTTGAAGAAAAAGTTTGAGAAATAGATACCAACTTGTAGGAGGGCCTTGGAGTGTTGTTTGGATGTTTTTGGGTAGCATAAACCCCTCAACCAGATCTAAAACCTAAAAAAACCAGCAAGCTATGTTTGCTAGAAAAGCTACACACAACAATACAATCGAAGAAAAAAATTTGTTTTTTAGGGCAAAAATTTTTCACAAAAAAATTGATGAAAATTTTAGATTTAGATGACCATTCTATTATGTTAAGCTAGCTTAAATATATATGGAATGAGAACAAAAGGAGAATGAGTAAATATGAGATAAAAGAAGAGTTTATGTGTGTCTCAAGGGAGGACTCTTCCTTGAGGCATTCCCAATGAAACCCTTGAAGCCAAACCTGCAAGATCTAACACAATGACATGCATACAATAGATAATATGGATGATCAAGCTAATAAGATGAAATACTTGCACCCTATATAGCTAACCAACATATATATATCTACAAGAATACTCTTTGTTAGATCTACTCAAATAAAATACTTTACCCAAGATCTACCTATGCCATCATCATATCAAACCAAAACAAGATTACCTCATGTGTAGCAAGAACAAAAGTACTTGTTTCTCTTCCAAAAATCCTCCAAAGTTTCACCTTTATTATTACTCAAGAAAATATCTTGGAGAAATACTTGCTCCAAAACCCTAAGAGCCAAAGAATGAAGAAATATGGAACAAGAAGAGAGAGAGAGAGTGGAAAATCAAGTAGCATAACAATAGCTCAAGATATGGTAAGGAAAAGAGTGAGGGAGGGTTTCCTTTTATACTTGGAGAGGAAAACTCAACCCTCTTGGATTAATTCCAAGTGTCCACCACTAAGCACAAGAGGGAATCCCAAGGGTAGGGTGCACCATCTAGGGTTTGAGAAATAGATCTAGGGTGTAGATGAGTGAGGGAGTGTTGGGATCACACAAAAAGGTAGTGGGAGGCTATGATATGTGTTCCAAGGGAGAGTAGAGGGTTAAATTTTATTTTTTTTAATTATTTTATAATTTTCCAAGTGGAGGGGGCATAACTTCCTTAGGAGGGTGCACCACTTGGGGGAAAGGAAAGGAATGGAGGGAAATAAATGAGGGGAGTGGAGTGGATCTACTCTAGGAGGTGAATTGGGGTAAAGGGATACAAATCACATGGGATATCCCCCCCCTACACACCCAACACCAAGTTACAACGTTGAGCTAGCTAGGGGGGCGTCAATTTCCCCCAGGGGGCGTGAGGGTTGAGTGGTGTGAGGGGGTGAGGCTGTAGGGAAAGGTTAAAACAAGTTGGGTGGGTAGGTTTAGGCTAGGAAACCTCTCTCTTATATTTTTCTACCTTTACATAATCCTCTAACTCATTATTACAAAATCGCATTTTTGCTATGTTTGGACTTTAGCAATTAAAATTGTTGTTTTTGAGTGACTGAGACTCCGGGTGGACAAACCCATAGAAAAAGTTGTCTGACTGAGCTGAAACTTGGTCCATAGATGTAGGGGGTCTCATTCCATTTATTTTGAGCACAAATACCCCTATCAAAAGTCCAAGGACCTAGTTTTTACAATTTTTGTTCAAAAATAATTAAACCTTCAAACTTAGGGAAATTTAATAAAAAATTAATTAATTAAAAAAAACTACTTTAGACTCGATGGAATTCTGCGAAACGTTCTAATATGTCTTGCATGGTCATTTACAATGATTCCCTACCATATTTACCAGAAGATAAGCCCACTGGAATGCCTTTCACCACTTTGGAGGAATTATTGCAAGTGTGAGGGAAAAACTCAAGGGAAATCAATAAGGCTGAAAAGCCCAATTGATAACCTGAGGATAAAAAAACCTCGGTGAAAGGAACTATCCCAGTGAACCGATCCCAAGGTAATTGACCTAGACATTATCCATGCATACCTATTACATTATTGACCCACGCAGGGGTGCGGAAATTCCAGCTACAAAAAGAAGTGTTGGGGCCAAAAATGCCCTATAGAACCAAAATCTTCAACAAATGAGCATCTGATGATGCATCTCTTCATGGCACATGGATTTGACCATCTATGTTGGAGATGCAGTCAACACCGCAGAATTGGCTTTGGTTTCGTTGCATTCCGACGATTTCCATGATTTTGAGTATTTTGAGCTATAGGTTAATTAAATTCATTGAGGAGGTCATCTTGGGCACAATACTTGGAGGAACCTCTCAGTGTAATAGCTCATTGGAATCGAGAGGAACAACACTATAGAATAATATGATCAAAAATGACTTTCAGTGGCCAGGGAAGCCACAAGGAGAGATAAGGTGTTTTTTAGAGGTAAAAAGGTTAATTAATTAATTAATAATTAATAAAGTAAAAGCCACTTTGGAGGGACAAGGTGAGCAGGAAGTATAAAAGAGAGGCAAGGGCCTCTATTCTCTCATTCATGTACGATTATCTTTTGATATCTGGCTTCTAGCTAGAGAGCCCATACCTTGGGCGTTTTGAGGGTTTTGACTTAACAAACCCTAGAGGACGATTCGGTGGTGAAATATTCCACCTACCTTGTCCTAAGCTTGGTCTCAGGGAAGCTATACTCCCCCACACCATTCTACTTCAAATCTACTCTGTTGCAGGGGAGTTCTACATCAGTTACAGGTACAGGAGGAGAGAGGGTGCACCATTGGAGGTTTCTAGCAAGGGGGGTGTTGGGCCCGAGATATGATCATTTTCATGATGATTATTATACATTTTTGCTACATGTACATATGCGTTTTTCATCTTTTAAATGAGCTTTTTGAAGAATTTCAAGATAAAATGGTATGATCGCCATAAGGTACGTGTAATTCATGTTTAATGATTAAATCAAGTGTAATTCATCATGTTCTATGATTTCCAAGAGATAATTCGTGTTTTTTTGCTATTACAGGAAAAAACCCACCATGTTTCTAGTTCTGGTACTTGATCTGTCACTTGATCCGGCACACATTCCGGCACCCAGTATTGAACAAAAACGCAAGGCGATTTGGCGGTTATGGCATTGGTGGCCAGTGATGGACAAATTGGGTACATGGGTTTTGTTTATCCTTGACCCCTCCATCTACTAAGCTCAAGACAACTTAGTTGCAGTTACCTAAAGATGGTGATTATTGGCTTGCTCTGTTTTGTTAGTTATGGCATCATTTATTGTATTTCACTGAATTTAGAGGTGGTTCGACCCTACTGTGGTTGACCACTTGGTTTGTAACTTATAAATATTGCCAGGATGGTCATTAGATAGTTAAGCAAGTAGTAGAACCATTATATTGGAGACAAACTCATTTTTCTTTGTTTTTGAGTTTTTACATTGTCAGAATTATGCCAGAACTGTGTTTTTGGATTTTTATGGTGAATTTGGCCTGTTGAGTTTGTGGTGTGCTTTTACAGAGTGACCCCGACTTGTTGGAGGGCCCACTAGAAGTCTGGTAACTGTCTTCGTGTTTATTTTTCATTTCCTATTTTAAATTGCTCTCTTTTTATTTTCTATACATGCATGTTTTATTGTGTTAATTAGCTTGTTGTAATTTAATTGTTTTATTGCTCTTTTACAGGTTAGTATGATGGGTTATGTTAGCATGAATTAGTTCTGTAGATTAGGAACAGACTTGCATGTCTCTCTCTCACTATACTAACCCCGCATGCAGTTAGATGTTAAATTGTGCTTTCTTTTATATTTTTACAGTCAAGTTTAGAACAGATTTTTAATTAGAACGAAACATAGTTTTAATCTGGGTTTCTTCTCACAACGATTGATGGATGGATAGATTTACTTCCAGTTTTTTAATCATAGCTTGCTTACTTCAATTTTAGATAGATTTCACTTTCTTAGTTATTGGTTAATGTAGATTGTCAGTTTACTTTTTTATATCATAGTTCAATTTATGTTTTTAATTCATTTTCTTATCATAGTTTGAATGATTAGAGTAGACATAGCATAGTTTTCTTTTACACAATTTCCTTTCATAGATTAAAATGAAATTGAATTTCTTAGTTTAATAATGATGATCTCGTTATGTTGTTGATGGTTTATACATGAATATGCAGGGTATTTAACATTACTTTTATCATGGCTAAGTTTTCATTGGATTGTTTACTTCACACCTTTCATTTTTCCATTGAGATTAGTATTGAGATTATACCATTAGAATTGTCCTTTGTTGTCAAGTGGCATCGAGATATCATCCGTCACCACCAAAGTCATTTGCACAACCACCAACATTATATTTGAATTGTCATAAGTTAAAAGAATAGTTTTCTTGCTTTCATAGATATAGTTTCTTGCTTTCATAGCTTAGGAAATAATCTTATTTGCTTATGTAGGATAGATAGACTTTGATTTGATAGATTAGATAGTAGTTTGCTCAAGAATTAGTTGTTTGTCTTTCTTGCTTTCAATAGACTAGATTTCCTTTCATGCATTGCATTAAGCATTTAAATTTCCTTTCATGCAAGAGAAATAGTTTTGCATTAGGCATGTAGTCCACTTGCCTCTTAGGCTAGATAGTTGTTCAATGAGAAGTTTTGTTTGCAGTAGTTAGTTTCCTTTGCTTACTTGTGTTTTTCTTTCGTAGATTAGTTAGGTGTCTTTGCTTACTTGTCTATTTGTTTTAATAGGTTAGATAGGTGTTTTTTCTTACTTTCTTATTTATTTTCTTTCATAGGGTAGTTTCTCATTGAATGTAGGTTGGCAAGTTAAAGAAGTTTGCTTTTGTCATTTGTTTATTATGCTTGGTAGTTTTCCTTTGATTATTGTTTTCTTTACATAGAGTTTACATTTTCTTTCTTAGGAACTATCCATAGATCCTTGGCGCAAAAGTACTTAGGTTACCTAGTTCCAATTTGCTTAGTAGGGTTTGCTCATTAGATAAGATTTTATTGAGTAGATTAACCTTAGATAGTTGTCTTCCTTAGTTAGACTATACTCCTACCAGCCTTCTACCTTTGGCATATATTTTTCTACAACTCTAAATTTACTTACCCTGGGTTGACAGTTTAATTAAGGGTTTTTACTATGTTTTTAGTGCATATAGAACACCCATCATTTTTGGCGTCGTTGCCAGGGAATTGTCTCAAGGTAAGAAGCAATTAGGAATTAAACCCTTTCTAGACCTTAGCATTAGTTTGGTGGTGGGGGAACTTTAAGACGAGAGGCAAGAACCTGTGCATCTGCTATAGTAGGTTCCCCCAAACCCAATAGTAGTTTTTCTTTTTTTGTTTACTTTCATGAATAGACCTAGGAATCAAATGGTAGCTTTTTCTTTTTGTTTTTACTTTCTTTCATGAATAGGCCTAGAGACCCACAAGGTAGATACATTAAATCAAAATCAGACCTTTCAACCAAGGTTCCTTCCAATCTCTTTGGGGGAAGGAACGTTCTGCTTATAAAATCCATAGACGGATACCGAAAAACAGAAGCTAGCTCGACTCAAAGAGATAAAACAGTCTCTAAAGGGACTAATATAGGGAGCACTATAGGATAATAAATCGAAGCATCAATCATATTAGGACAAGAGGCAAGACCACTCGAGCCTTCGACAAAACCAAACAATACAACTTTTTCTTTTACACAACCACCAAGGAATCCTAATTTTGAAGATATCATAGACCCTGAACAGGTGAATCTTTTGTTTGTTAGTTCAGCCAATGTAATTATCTCTCAAACTAACACAGAAACTTTGGCACCAACAGTCTCAATAGGCTCGAGTAGAGTCCCAAACATCCAATCCATAGGAAGACCTTTCCATCGTAGGGAAACCTTGTTTTATTCAAAGATAAAACCACTTAGGTACTCTCTTTTTGGAAACCAAACCAATATGGGTGATCAGGAGGACCATAACAATGTAAGACATGGGGAGGAAGAAGAAACTGGAAACCAAACCGAAACTACCTTCAGGTTTCCAATTTTAGACACCACTCTAAATGTCAACATGAAGAATATTCCTCTCTCAGCACTGCCTAACTTTTATGGTAAAAACAGTGAAGATCCAGATACCTTCATATTTGAATTTGACATTTTGTGTAGGAGTTACAACTACATACAAGATGCCTAGAAATTAAAACTCTTTCCTGCCACCCTCAAAGACTCTGCACTAAGATGGTTCATGGGGTTGGGAGAATATAGTATTAGGTCTTGGAAAGCCATGAAAGACATATATCTCAAGAAGTACCAAGACTACTGCAAGACCAAAGAGTCTCGTAATGACATTTTTAAAATTCAACAATTAGAGGATGAGACCCTTGAAGATTATATGGAAAGATTTTGTTATATCTCCCAGAAGTCAAAATACCATGACCTCCCAGAGGATGAAATTAGGGATATTTTCCTTAAGGAAATTTTAGAAGAGTATCTAGAGATGCTTAACCTGGTGGCATTAGGTGATATTTCTCATAAACCATTTGCTGAAATATGTGAAATGTGTAAAAACTACTCAAGGAGTAGAGCCAAAACAAGAAAGAATGTTCAGGACCCTTACAATAGAAGCTTAAAACCAGTTAGTTCAGGTGGCATCACAAGAGCAGAGATAGGGAACCTTCTGGAAAACTTTAAAACAAATATCCTAAGCACAATAGGTTCCCAGTTGGATACCCTTAAACTCAAAAAGAAACAGGAGGAGGAAAATGCAGCAATGAGCATATATTGCCCAAGATGCAGGAGGAAGCATTCCTCAAGGGAGTGCCCATTAGATAACATTTCATTTTGTGGCTTCTGTATAGAAGACCATGTGACTGAAAAATGTCCATCATTGCCCGGTTTATTAGCCATCTATAGGAGTGGAGATCCTGGGGAGTCTTCTTATGCACCTAGGAGGCCATGGTAGCCTAGGAATCAACCCACATACCTGGATCTAGTCTCAAGTTCCACCCTATTATCAACAACAATAGTGGAACTCACCAGGTTGGAAAAACTAGTCTAATCAGTACCAACATCCTTGGCTTCAAGGATGGAGAGGAGGACAAAATCTAGGGAACCCTCAAGCTCCACATATTCCTATGTCCAACCATCCTTATCCTCAATTCCCATCGAACACTCTGTAGCTTATGCCAAGATTTGTTTCACCACCTTTACCTCCTATTCCACAACAACAACCACTACAATATCAAAATGAAAGCTCCCCAAGACCAACACTATTACCGGCACAGCCAGTGTTGAACCCAAATAATAAGCCCCCTCAACCCCTTAACAATATTGAGATGTAGGCCTTCCCGACATATGTTATTACTCCTGTTCCATTACAGGAAATTCAACTAAGATCGGGAAAATTTCTAGATAGGCAGAGACCTTCAATAGTCATCCAGGAAGAATAAGAGGAAGAAGCCACCAAACAACCCACGGATGACACTAGGTGGGAAGATGTTATTATCCCGAAAAATCAAGAACCCAAGCTTCCCCAAAATGAACCTTCACAAATTACGAAGGTCCCTCCTTATCCAGACCGATTGGTAATCGAGAAACCTACCACCCGATCGGAATTTGACATTCTTAATGAATTAAAAAATATTTGTGTCAAGATTCCCTTGCTTCAATCCATTAAAGACATTCCAATCTATAGTAAGGTAGTCAAAGAATTGTGTATTAAGAAGCCAGGTAGGAAGCAAAAGGACCCTCCTACAGTACATTTGGTAGGAGCACTCTCTGAGTACATATCAGAGAATCCAAAGCTAGCAAAGTATGGGAATCCAAGAAACCTCGTAGTGACCATAACCATTAATGAGGTTTCCATTGAAAACACTCTCATAGACCTAGGGGCAGCTATCAATGTTATGACCGCTACTACCTTGGAACAATTGTAGTTAAAACCTCTTCTTCGGCCTACCCCAACCATTTTGGAATTAGCAGATAAAACTAGGGTTATACCTGAAGGGATTTTAGATGATCTCATGGTTATTTTAGCCTCATGGGAGTACCCCGTAGATTTTCTTGTCATTCATTCAAAGGATCCTACCAAAGTCCATCCCGTTATTTTGGGAAGACCTTGGCTAGCCACAGCCAATGCATTTATTGGCTGTAGAGAAGGAGAAATGACCATCTCAAATGGTCTCTCTATCCAAAAGCTCACCATTTACCCTCCATCTCAACCTATTATGGAGAATCTATGGTGGCTTGAATTTCCATATGAGAATGAAGAATGGGAAGAACCCGTATTGCCTAGTGACCATGCAAGGGAACTTCAGAAGCACACAACAGAAAATGTGCTAAACCAATTCATTTCTACTATCACATGTGTGGATTTTCCACAGTATTTTCCTCGATTTGAGTACATGTTTGGGGAAGAATTTCAAGAACAATCGGCTTCATCCATTTTGTCTTCGACATCTTTTATTTTTAAGATAGATGAGTCTGCCATGTCTTATACTATGCCCTATGAGATTAGTCCAGGGAAATTTTTACATATAAACTTCGAGCTAGATACAGACCAACAAAAACAGTTAGTAGATATCCTTAAAGAACAATCAGGAGCATTTTCCTGGGAATACACTGACATGAAGGGTGTACACCCTAACACATGCATCCATCATATATACACCCAAGGGGAGGTAACACATGTTAGGAAACCCCAGAGAAGGATGAACCCAACACTCAAAGACATAGTCAAGGAGGAAATCCAAAAGTTGTTAAATGTCAGATTTATTTATCCCATCTCCAACAGTAAGTGGGTATCCCTGCTTTTAGTGCTTCCAAAGAAAGTGACTAGGAAATGCAGAATTTGTGTTGATTTCTGGGAACTCAACAAGGCCACTCTGAAAGACTACTTTCCTCTTCCTTTCATTGACCAAGTTCTAGATACCTTGTCTGGAAAGAAGTATTTTTCCTTTCTAGATGGGTACAGCGGGTACAATCAGATTCTTATAGCACCTGAGGACCAGGACAAGACTACCTTTACTTATTCGTGGGGCACCTATGCCTATAGGGTCTTACCATTTGGATTGTGTAATTCTCATGCCACTTTTCAACGAGCAGTATTAGGGATATTTGTCGATCTTATTCATAATTGTGTGGAGGTCTACATGGATGACTTCATAGTCTATGGAAACACTTACTAGGAAGCCTTAAACAACTTAGAAAAAGTCCTCATCAGATGCCAGGAAATGAACCTATCCCTAAGTCATGAAAAATGCAAAATGTTGTTAACTAAAGGAGTGGTTCTAAGACATCATGTTTCATCTGAAGGATCAAAAGTCGATCTTGAAAAGATTGAGGTCATTATTAGACTTCCACCCCCCAAGAGTCAGAAAGAGGTGAGAAGATTTCTTGGACATGTTGGATATTACCGGCGGTTTATTGAAAATTTTACAAAGATTGTTGCAACTATGTTTGGATTATTGATCAAATATGTTGATTTTGTTTGGACTAAGTAGTGCCAAACTGCCTTTGAAACCCTGAAAGCTAAGTTGTATGTGGCACCAGTTCTTAGAGGGCCCAATTGGACTCTCCCATTTTATATATCCATTGATGCCTCTAACACAGCAATAGGAGGGGTATTAGGGCAAAAAGAGGACCAACAGTCCTATGTCATTTATTTTGTAAGCAAGAACTTGTCCCCTACCGAGTTGAACTACACAGTCACCGAGAAAGAGTTCTTGGTAGTTGTTCATTCTATTAACAAGTTTCGTCATTACATTATAGGTTATGAAGTATTTGTACACACTGATGATTCAACCATTAGGTTCCTCATGAACAAACCTATAACTAATGGCCGAGTGACTAGGTGGCTCTTGTTATTGCAAGAATTTAATATCACTATGCTTGACCAACCTGGAAAGGATAATGTAGTAGATGACTTTCTTTCCCGCATAAAGAATGAGCATGATGATATCGATGTAGATGATAGTTTTCAAGATGAGCATCTTTTTTTCCTCTCTGTCAATACCACATGGTTTGCAGATATGGAAAACTATCTGGCTACTAGGAGATTACCATCTCATTTGTCACCTCATGAAAAGAGAAAAATCATTACACAGAGTGATAATTACTCGTGGGTTGGTCATGATATTTTTCGCACAGGTCCTGATTTGATTATTAGTAGATGTGTCCAAGAGGATGACGTACCTGACATACTATGAAGTTTTCATGATGGGCCATGTGGTGGGCATTTCTCTGACAAACGCACAGCATATAAGGTATTACATTCAGGTTACTATTGGCCTAGCATTTTCAAAGATGTTGCCAAGCATGTGAGAAGTTGTGATAGTTTCCAAAGGATAGGAAGACCTACGTCATCTGACGAAATGCCTTTGCAGGCCCAAGTTATGATAGAACCCTTTGAAAAATTGTCCCTCGACTTTGTAAGACCAATTTCACCCATGTCCCGTAGGAAGAACTATATTTTGGTTTGTACGGACTATGTCACCAAATGGGTAGAGGCAAAATCCCTATTCATGGCCACAGAAAAGTCTGTTGTCGAATTTATCTATGAAGACATCTTTACCCGCTTCAGTGTCCCTCGTGAAATTGTTACCGACCAAGGCACTCAATTTACTTCCAAGATGATGAAAGAGATAACAGAGAAATATGGGATTAAACACCGTAAATCTTATCCATACCACCCGTAAGCCCATGGTCAGGTAGAATCCACAAACAAAGTTCTAGAATCCATATTAACCTAGACCATTCAATTACATCACCAAGATTGGGTTGATAGGCTCCCAGAGGCTTTGTGGGCATACTGGACTACCTGGAGAAATACCATTGGGCATACCCCATATGAGCTAGTGTACAGGAAACAAGTACTTTTACCTATAGAATTCCAAGTAAGGACCTTATGTATTGCCGTATAATTAGGATTGAACCTGTATGAGGCTCAAAAGCAATGATCCCTACAACTAAATGAGTTGGATGAAATCAGGCAAGATGCCATCCAACGGATGATATTAGTCCAAAACCAAAGGAGAAAGTGGCATGACAAGTTTATAAAGAAGAAGCACTTCCAGCCTGGTGATTGGGATCTATTGTTTGATTCCCGATTCAAAACCTTTAAAGGAAAACTTACCACCCGATGATTGGGCCCTTACGAAGTAGACACTGTATATGACAATGGAGCTATAAAAATTAAAAAAATTGACGATGGACAAGTCTCCTTTGTGGTAAATGGACACCGACTTAAGTTTTATCATAAGCCCATTTCCAGAGAAGATTTTCTATAGGTCATGTCAACTAACAAGGCATTGGCCTTAGTAGATGGGGAAGTCCCCCCTTGTTCTTGAAAAATTTTCTGAATTTCCTACTGTATATATGTAAATAGTTTTTGCATTTTGTTAATAAGGAAATTCTTGATATTTCTGTAAGTATTTATTTCATCGGGAGTACACAGTTTCAAGAATATTTCTTAAAAACATTGTTATACTTGAATTTTGTATTTCTAAAGCATCAAATGAATATTGACTTACTGTAGTTAGCCATATTTTTGCAAATATTCTCATTTTTTAAGGCATTCTAAAGCAATTGCTCTTGAAACTCTTCACCATTGTATAAGGAAGTGATACCATAACTCTCAAGCCTAGAGGTCTCTCATACAGTTTTTCCAATAAACCTGAGTAAGTGAGTCAAGTGTCTTTATCAAAGAGTAACAAGGAAGTTTAATTAGCAGTTAGTCATGGAAACATCATAATAACTACAAAGGAAGAAAGTAAGTTGAGCCTAGAGATACCTTTCTGTTCTTTCTCAATGGTACCATCCACTACACACTAAATAGCTTGATTATATCATATCTTTAGATAGGCCATGTCCGCCTAAGTACCCCTTACATCGGGATAATCACTAAGCAATATAACGAAAATTCATCCTCTAACATAAATACCATCCCAATTAAAAAGAAAAAGAAAGAAAAATTTGTTTCAAAGTTGTTCCACCATCTTCTTGCATAAGCAATCTTATACTAAAATCTTAAAGGATGGAGGGCCAGTCTCTGAGGGTTTAAGAGGCTAAACCGTCGGGATACTGAACAGGTCTGCTGGCAGCAGGTATCGGCCTATGATATGACTAGGTAAACCCACCGGAGTACTGAACAGGCTTGTTGGCAACGGGGCATTCTACTTAGTGAGGATGATAATCTGACAAAAATAAATAATAAATTTAAACTTGTCCTGATGTACGGCATTACTTGCAAATAAAGTTGACATGGAGTATGTGTGGTTAAGCTAAGGTTAATGAATCTCATAAACTTTCCATTGGGAAATGACTCTAAGACTATCTTGAAACTCTCTTTCCTACCTCTTATTATCTATATATATGATCTCTTATCCTATAGGTGGGGTCATCTTCTAACTGTCTCGTCAAACCAAGCTGTGAAATTTTATCTTTACACTTGACATACTCTAAATCTTCAGCTATTCGAGGATACTGAATGGTTTCCTATACTTTTGATTGTGAGGTGTCACAATACTTAGGTGTGGGGGAGGGGTTCATGATCTGACAAATGATCATTTCCTAGAGAAATAAGTCTTTGAAAGAATTTTTGTATTATTTTCTATGATATAGGTTATTACAATGATAGTCATGTTATTTTTGAAATGCTTAAACTCCTATGTGTTATAAATTACTGAACACATACTTAACAGACGACTCTTTATCGGTTTATCGTTCATTACAAGATGCATGTTATAGGTTTGATAATACATTTTATGCTTGCTATAACCTGTTCATCATAGGTTTTTGACATTATATGTCATATGCAAGAATAATGAGTGAGCATGGAGCATTTTGCCTCTGCTCATTAACTATTGTGGTTGTCAAAAACACTTCCAATTGCAAGCCATCCATTATAAGAGGTGAAAATACACTTAAGAAAGGAATTTCGAACGAACTACCATATGAGGTACCGGATGAAGTGTCATATGAGGTGTCGAACGAAGTGCCATTGCATACCAGTAACTGTCCTAGATTCCAGGGAACCAAAATTCAATTACATTCAATTAAATTTTTTACAGACATTGATTAAAAGATGTTTCATATGGTTATGATCAAATGTCCAAGTCAATAGAATTGGACATTGATCTAAATACGCACCAATACATTTCTCCCAAGGTTGCCATCGAAATCAAATTTCTCACACATGGAAGCTTGCGCGCACATGTGGGAAACGCACTCCAACATAAGAGCATCCAAAATCGGGTTGGTCACTCTATTATCTCATTTTCCCTTGCCAATTGCTCTCCTCTAAGTTAGGAAATCACGCCCAAACTCTGCCAATTCGTCCCTTGTTCAAAACACATTCAGCCTGTGCTAATGTGTGTCATTGATTGGCTCGATTTCGTCCTTGCTTTGTGAATTCAAACTCTGAGACAATTCCCAGGAGATACGAACCCTCCTCCTATGCAGACTTGTTTTCCATTCCAGAATTCACACAGTGCAGAGAAGTTTTTTTGCGTGACGGTTGGGGGCCATTTTTGTCTAGCTTGCATGGCCATGATGACAGCCTCTCTATGCAATTTGCATTGGTTTTGATGGTAAGAAAACACATGTAGGGTCTCTCACCTTTGAAGTCACAGAAGAGTCAATTGTTGTTGCAACAAAGCTCCCAAGAATGGGAGATAGATGGTTCAAGAATCATCCATTGTCGCGCTCAAGTTACAATAGGGTGTTTAAGCCCGAATTCGAGAGCATTTCAGGAGAAAAAGGTTATACTAAGGAGTGGATAAATCCAGAATTGGTTAACCCCCTCATCGTCATCACAAGGTTAATTACATGTGAAGGTAGATACTCCACCTTCAAAGCTTGTCATTTTAGATTGTTGGCTCATTTTCTGTTCAACAAACCCTTGAACTTTCCCTTTTATTTTCTTAAAATCTTGGAGACGATGTCCTCTCAAGTGAGGAAAAATGTGACTAACCCCCACAATAGTCTCTTCCACCATGGTTTGATCAAACTCCTCGTTCTTATCGAACAAGAGAAGCGGGGGAAAAATTGGGATGCCTTTATCTACCAATTTGCAAACCCCCACTTGACAGTTAAGACGAGCAAAAAGCCACTTAGCCTAAAAACTATCTCTCCATCAAAGACTCACTCTCCAAGAACTCCAAACTCCATTTCACAAACCCTCTCTTTGCCAGAACAATACCAAAATCTTGTTGATATTCCTACTTCTTCTTCAGGTAAAAAGACCAAGAAAAATGTTAAGAACTAAATATCAATATAGCATAGAAAAACCTCATAAAAAGTACTCAATGCCTTGAAAAAGAGATAATTTCAGATAATAAGCCTCTTCGAGGGGGAAACCTCCTTTTACCCCACTTAAATGTTCAAGTACAAGATGATTCAAAATGAA
>ML796247.1:7095-24818 GCA_009831015.1 Picea engelmannii | reverse complement strand
TCCATCTTCTTTTGTAGTTCATTTATGTCCCTACGCATTTATTCACCTTCATCAAGAGTCCAAGTAGGATTTTTTGGAGGCTTATTTGGTGTAGAAGTTCCCTTTTTTGGTGGCATGTTGGCCAAGTATCACTTTTGAACCTTAATTTTGAGGTGGTTCTGCTAGACAATATTTATTTTATTGTATCTTCCAAATTTAGGCCCTTCTGGGTATGAAACTTTATTTTATGTAGTTCTCTGATATTTCTTCTCTGCAATGCCACAGGTTTGATCAAAATTGGATGTGCCAAGTGGAATTTATGGTAACTTCCCCACAACTTGCCGAATTTTGTCCTTTCCAAGCAATCTCGCTTGTATAGTGTGCCCTGCACAAAATAATTGATATAAAATTCTGAAACTCGCACCAGAAATACTATAGATTGTCCATGATCCAATGATACCAGTCCCACTCAATTTGGATACTCTAGGAAGAAGTTATGATTGTTTTACCTGGAACACCTTCTTGAGACTAGTCCATAGGACTAGTCAGATACCCTATCTTACATAGGGTGTATATACAAATTTAAGATGACCCGTAAGTTGAACTTTTTACCACAGATATCTTACTAATTTTTGTAAATAGCCTTTGTATTTCAAGGTCTGAAACATTACAGAAAATTTTTTATCGTGAAAATTCCGCAATGACTCAGTTCAGGATGATTCCACAACCCTATCTTGTACAAGTTGTATCTTTGAAAGTATAGGGCCTCGGGAGCTGAATTTTGAACCCAGCGTACCTTGATCCATCTACTAAATATCCTCCTAGCCGTTCCTTCTGAAACATTGTAGAAAACAAGTTATAGTGAAAATACCAAGGTGTCTCAAATGTAGCAGCGAAACCCCAAGACCTTGAGCTCTGATACCATATGTTAAGAACCAAATATCAATATAGCATAGAAAAACCTCAAAAAAAGAACTCAACGCATTGAAAAAGAGATAATTTCAGATAATAAGCCTCTTCGAAGGGGAAACCTCCTTTTACCCCACTTAAATGTTTAAGTACAAGATGATTCAAGATGAAAATGTATCCTTGGTATATATAGGAGACTAGGAGGTATAATTACAACTAATGGCCTAAAGCCAACATAAATAAAATAACATTACTAATATAATATGCCCCAATTAAGGGGTAATGAGCCAATATTAGGGCTTAACAAACAAACACCAAAAGAAGCCCATTGTTGACCCCCCCAATGCCTTCACTCTCTCTTGATCCTACACCTAAAAAGATTCAAGAAGCAATGCAGCAAGACTTTCCCATCATTTCTACAAACAATAGGGGAACCAACCGATTTGGTAAGGGACCCTTTTGGAAGAGTACCCAGAGCACAAGAACCAAGCCTTATGCAAAACCTCCACCTGCTTCGGATCCCATCCAAGTGTCCTCCGACCTTGAGAGCCCTCATAAGAAACCTAGAGAAGTCTCTACGGATGGATTAGAGCCACTAAGGAAAAAAAATTCAGAACCTACCTCACCTTTTCAATCTCCCATCACTCCTACTTCACCTATGCCCATTCTAGATCCTAAAACTGATAAATTGTCCACATCTCTCAAAACATCTAAGCCTTCCTCAGAGATCATTGATTATGTCCCAACCATAGAGCAGCTACAAAAACAAAACCATCAGCTTCTCCAACAGTTGGAAGAGAGGAAAACAATAGATGCACACCTTCATCATGACAATGCAGTCCTTCAAGCAAAAGTTAACTCCCTTCAACGGTTGGTCGATGGGATGACCCAATCTAACTGCAGCCTCAGAGCACAATTAAAGCAACACAAGAGGCACGAGGTTAAGACTACACAACAAGAAGGAGAGCCTTCCAAAGATGATCCTCCTCATCAAGCCTAGTCAATAGGGGTAACTTATTTTTGTTTGCAGTGGAACCTGCAAAGTCGTAGGTGTGGGGGTAATGTTGGGCCTGAGATATGATCATTTTCATGACAATTATTATACATTTTTGCTACATGTACATATGCGTTTTTCATCTTTTAAAGGAGCTTTTTGAAGAATTTCATTATAAAATGGTATGATCACCACAAGGTACGTGTAATTCATGTTTAATGATTAAATCAAGTGTAATTCATCATGTTCTATGATTTTTGTTGTAACAAATATTGAAATTTTGGCTTTCGATCACTTAGGAGAATGAATGCAAGCATAGGCAGTGGAACGACCGCATACACCGAGATTTAAGCCACATGGAGAAAAAGCTCACGAGTTCGGGTTTTTTTTTCTGTCAAGGATTTGGCCGACGTAGATATCTTAATAACTACAGCCTCGATCCCCGAATTCACTAAAGTATTAAAGGATAAGTCGGGTCAAATAAAGATTAAGAAAGATTAACGTTAATAAATATCATCACAATTTCGCGATTCGGGATTTCTCGCGTCAAGTATTATCGAAGTCCCAACACTTAAATCCATGAAAGGTTAAAGATTAATTTCTAATCATGATTAATTAAGAGATTAAAACAAATGATCATCGTCTAATTAATCCCATCACGATTTCACGATTCGGGATTCCTTGCATGTCATAACTCTTGAGGACATGATACCCGAAACCCGAAGGCCCTAAAGAGTGCAATGTAAAAGCCAAAATATATTTCAAGGATTTGTCCATCAGGGATTTGGCCGACGTGAATATTTTAATAACCACTGCTTCATTTCCCCGAATCCCGAAAACCCGAAATTGGGACTCCAGTCATATGTAAAACTGCTTTAGAAAAACACAATTTTCTCAGTCGTGGAGAGGTCGTTTTTCACGTTCGAATAGTCGATCGACATCTAAAAGTCCTAATTTTTCCATTGGTGTCTTCATAATTTTATTTTGATCTTGGTAAGGCAATCAAAATTCCCCCGCAAGATGAGGTTCGTTTTCAGAAATATGGTGTTTTTACTGTGTTGAGTCATCTTTTTCAAACGAGGATTCTGAGCGACTAGAGTATCATTTTGAGAAACGGTTGGAGGATTTTATGCCTAACACATCAGAGATCATTAGCCTCTTTCAGTTTTCCTACAAGTGTCACATATTGGGAGAATCGAATCTATCTCCAAGCCCTCATTTTCGGATTTCATATTTTCGTGTTTTGACACATGTTTTTTGAATGCAAATTTGGAAAAAATGAAAAGGGGTCTCAAGGAACTGAGAGAGGTTTTTGCTCAGAATAAATAGATGCACAAAATCCTCTTTCATTTTATACATAGTTTTCTCTATTCGAGAGATACAAATCCATAACCGTAGCCCTAGTTTTCGGCAGTTTGGCCCATTTTCTATGGCAAAAAATTTCAAGAATTGGTTGTAACTGTTGTTATCTTTTAGATTAGAGAGGATTTCGACCTCAATACATATATGAGGCATATTTGTAAAAGAAGAAGGGGAGAAGTAGTACTCCTGGGCTGTAGCACTTGTTTTCATGTTTAATAAAAGAGTGCAGAGCATTTTCAATCTATATCAGAAATTCTTGTGATTTTGTTTGCAGAGAATGTCTTATTGCTTCGTTTTCACATCATTTCACTTGGTTTTATTTCCATTTGCTTCCCAATTTGTAGTTGTGTTTGTAATGGAATTCATCTATTTGTTAGATGCTTTGTTGTTGGACAGGTTATAGGTTTTTTCTTGCAGAGATATGAAGGTTCATAATTCATCCTTGCTAGATGCTCTGTCCCAACTATCTCTTTCCACTAATTTATGCTTGGAATTCACTCATTGCTAAGTGATCCTTGCATTTTGATATGTTTTCTCTTTATTTTTCTGCCATACTTTTTATTAATCCTTCCCTCTGTAATCAGCTTCTATCTCACCTCTGCTCCATGGATTCCAATTGTCGAAACACTCTTATTACTTGCTTGATCATTTGACTCCATGCCCAATGGACTACTTTCCGGTCAAACCCATCAACCCTAAAAACCCAAAACTTTTTGTTACCCACAGATCTGCCCACTATTAATCTTATTGAATATCCTATTGTGACATATTTTCGAGAGATCCCTCTCAGGTTGGAAGGGGCAGTTTCCAATCAAAAGTGGTTCGAGGTTATCTCGGAATTTACTTGCATGCAACCCAAGTTAGGTCTGAGTGACAAAAATTATTTCATTTAAAATGTGCTAAGGCTTGGCTCTATTACAGCTTAGAACCAACTCTTGCGACAATAATTTCCAAGAGTTAATTCGTGTTTTTCTGATGTTACAGGGCAAAACGCACCATGTTTCTAGTTCTGGCACTTGATCCGGCACTCGTTCTGACACTCGATCTGGCACTTGTTCTGACACCCAGTATTGCACAAAAATGCAAGGCGAGTTCGCAGTTATGGCATTGGCGTCCAGTGATGTACAACTCGGGCACATGGGTTTTGTTTATCCTTGCCCCCTCCAACTACTAAGCTCAAGACAAATCAGTTCACTTGTCTAAAGATGGTGATTATTGGCTTTCTCTGTTTTGTTAGTTATGGCATCATTTATTGTATTTTGCCTAATTTAGAGGTGGTTCGACCCTTCTATGGTCGACCACTTGGTTTGTAAACTTATAAATACTGCCAAGATGGTCATTAGATAGTTAAGCAAGTAGAAGAACCATTGTAATGGAGACAAACTCATTTTTCTTTGTTTTTGAGTTTTTACATTGCCAGAATTATGCCAGAACTGTGTTTTTGGATTTTTATGGTGAATTTGGCCTGCTGAGTTCATGGTGTGCTTTTAGAGAGTGACCAAGACTTGTTGGGGGGCCCACTAGTAGTCTGGTAATTGTCTTCGTGTTTATTTTTCATTTCCTAATTTAAATTGCTCTCTTTTTATTTCTGTACATGCATGTTTTATTGTGTTAATTAGCTTGTTGTAATTTAATTGTTTTATTTATCTTTTGCAGGTTAGTATGATGGGTTATGTTAGCATGAATTAGTTCTGTAGATTAGGAACAAACTTGCAAGTCTCTCTCTCTCACTATACTAACCCCGCATGCAGTTAGATGTTAAATTGCGCTTTCTTTTATATTTTTACAGTCAAGTTTAGAACAGATTTTTAATTATAACGGAACATGGTTTTAATGTGGGTTTCTTCTCACAAAGATTGATGGATGGATAGATTTACTTCCAATTTTTGAATCATAGCTTGCTTACTTCAGTTTTAGATAGATTTCACTTGCTTAGTTATTGGTTAATGTAGATTGTCAGATTACTTTTTTATATCATAGTTTAATTTTTGTTTTTAATTCATTTTCTTATCATAGTTTGAATGATTAGAGTAGACATAGCATAGTTTTCTTTTACACAATTTCCTTTCATAGATTAAAATGAAATTGAATTTCTTAGTTAAATAATGATGATCTCGTTATGTTGTTGATGGTTTATACATGAATATGCAGGGTATTTAACATTACTTTTATCATGGCTAAGTTTTCATTGGATTGTTTACTTCACACCTTTCATTTTTCCATTGAGATTAGTATTGAGCTTATACCATTAGAATTTTCCTTTGTTGTCAAGTGTCATCGAGATATCATCCGTCACCACCAAAGGCATTCACACAACCACCAACATTATATTTGAATTGTCATAAGTTAAAAGAATAGTTTTCCTGCTTTCATAGATATAGTTTCTTGCTTTCATAGCTTAGGAAATAGTCTTATTTGTTGTTGTAGGATAGATAGACTTTTCTTTGATAGATTAGATAGTAGTTTTCTCAAGAATTAGTTGTTTTTCTTTCTTGCTTTCAATAGACTAGATTTCCTTTCATGCATTGCATTGAGCATTTAAATTTCCTTTCATGCAAGAGAAATAGTTTTGCATTAGGCATGTAGTCCACTTGCCTCTTAGGCTAGATAGTTGTTCAATAAGAAGTTTTGTTTGCAGTAGTTAGTTTCCTTTGCTTACTTGTCTTTTGATTTCATAGGTTAGTTAGGTGTCTTTGCTTACTTTTCTATTTGCTTTAATAGGTTAGATAGGTGTTTTTGCTTACTTGCTTATTTATTTACTTTCATAGGGTAGTTGCTCATTGAATGTAGGTTGGCAAGTTAAAGAAGTTTGCTTTTGTCATTTGCTTATTATGCTTGGTAGTTTGCCTTTGCTTACTGTTTGCTTTACATAGAGTTTCCATTTTCTTTCTTAGGAACTATCCATCAATCCTTGGCCCAAAAGTACTTAGGTTACCTAGTTTAATTTTGCTTAGTAGGGTTTGCTCATTAGATAAGATTTGCTTGAGTATATTAGCCTTAGATAGTTTCCTTCCTTAGTTAGACTATACTCCTACCAGCCTTCTACCTTTGGCATATATTTTTCTACAACTCTAAGTTTACTTACCCCGGGTTGACAATTTAATTAAGGGTTTTTACTGTGTTTTTAGTGCATATAGAACACCCATCACAGGGCACACCATTCATTAAAGGAAGGTTCGATCTAGCCAAGGAGAAGGGATTTTGGAGATTTGAGTATCTGGGTTCTTCTTGCAGGGTCTTCACCATCATTTCTAGTGCCTTTTGGGAGATTTATATGGTACGGATGATTTCTTAGAGCATTGGGACGAATTGGAGAGAAGGAGGGCATTTTTTAGATTCAGATCTTTTCAGTTTGGAGGGGTTATACCTTAGATCTGACCCAGAGACTTCACCTAGTGACTTGTTGTGTCCCAATCTCTCTTTCTGGGGAATTTCAGAGCATTTGGAGGCCTCCTTCATCAGGGCTGAAATTGTAGGGTTTGACAGTATTCAGGAGGGCGTAGCCCCACTTGGGGATTCAACATTTGGAGGAGCACCCCTTGGTATTTCGGTCTGAGATTTCAGGAGGGAATTCTACTCACCCCAATCTACAGTTTGACATCTCCTTCAGAGTTTTTGGAGGTCTTTGGCAATAGGGACGAATTATTGAGGGTTTTAGTCTTCCAGCAGAGCGTAGCATCATCTAGCTTGGAGTTGGCACTTCATACGATCTAGATCTCTTCTAGTATTGGCCTTCATTGTGTATTCAGCCCTTAGAGGCTTGCATATTCTTATGGGGAGCATTTGGTAGCAGCTCTTATTATGTTTATTGGATACATCTGTTGATCATTCCAAATCTGCATCCATCATTATATTAGGTTCTCTTACTATTATGAATAAGATCAGATCTGAGGCATTTTTGGGTTGTCTATTATATTGTTGATCTTGCATATGGTTGAGGTATGTTTCATTGCTTTGTCTTCTTATCTATTGCTGCAAAAACACATTAAAATCATCAGTATGACCCTAGCACAACCTAAGAGACAATAATAAGCAAAGTGTTTGATGAAATGCCACAACCAGAAACAGTTTAAAATGCCTGCAAAACGTGATGTTCCTGCTATATTGGCTTGGGAACATTACAAGATCACTCTTGAAGAGGAAGATCTATTGTGGACAATACAAAGAACTTTACCAGAGACAACTACGGATGAAGAGAAGGTAAAAAGGAAGGAAGAAGACGTCAAGGCAAGGAAGTTAATGATCTACTCAGTAAGAGATCATCTCCTGCCTTGTATTGCAAACCTGAAGACAACTTATGAAATGTATGAAGAATTAAAGAATATGAAAAAGGTGACACCATTGTTGCCTTCTTTATGAAGATGTCAGAGATCAGATTTTAGCTAGGTGCCATTGGAGAAATCATATCTGACAGAGAACTTGTTTTGACCACTCTCAATAATCTTCCAAAACATTGGGAACCATTTCTTCAAAGTATCAATGGAAGAGAAAAACTACTTACTTTTGATCGTCTGTGGATAGAGTGTACCCAAGAAGAAATCAGACTTAGAGCTAGAGGAGTGGAAGACTTCCCTCCTGATGAAAATCACGCTCTTGCACTTCATACAAAGAAAGGAGGAAGATTTAAAAGAAACTTCAGGAAAACATTCAAACATGAGAAGACTTCATCATCTTCAGCTTATGATCAGAGAAAAGACATGTTAAATATCCAATGCTTCAGATGTGACAAGTATGGACACTATGCAAGAAATTGTCCTACCAGAAAGAAAGGAAGACAATATGCTTCCACCACTGACATTGATCTAGACCCACCTCAAAAGGATGAAGACAAGAGAGATGAGGATTACTTCCTCTAAACCAAATGCAATATTGAGCATGACTGTAGACTAAGGTAATTTGTTTGATTTAATCATTAACATGTCATTGATTGTATTTTTTATAGTGATGGGTGTTATCCCCCACTTTTAGGGATAAATAGGAGATCATCTCTCGAGGCCCACAAGTCCTAGACATGGAGTACCAAGAGTAGGATTGACTTTAGCATGGCCCTAGAGGGCCCACCGTTTATTTTTTCCAACATCTTTATCTTGTCAGCAGCAACATCCACCACCATCGGCTTGGTCCTGTGTCAGAGAAAGTTCTTGCTCCATGAGGTAATTAGTCCAGGTATCATGGTATGTGTCACTTTGATCATCAAAACCATTGAATGTATGCATCTTATTCCTTTTATTTCTAACAACTGCTTGGATCTTACACTTGCCCACTTGACCATGTTTGGGGAGATTGACAGGATGCCCTAGCAAGCCTGTGTCTGTAGGTTTTGGTTTGCCACTGGGGGGATTTCTGAAAATCCATCGTCCACTCCCATCATAGCACCACTATTTCATCTCTTTTCCCCCTCACTTATCCCATTCCACTTGTCCAGGCACTGGGTTGACCCATTTTCAGGACTGCACCTTATCTCGTGGGAAGAAGGGGCTAAATGCCCAGAAGGTAAAATCAAGTTGGTAAAAGACAAAATCCTAAAAATAAAACCTCGAGATGCTTTGCCTAGGGATCCTCGAGAAAGAAATAAAATGCTTTTCAGCAAGAAACAAGGGGGAGCCGAAAAAATAATAAAACAAGACCTAACCAGAGGATAGGGGGCCTCATCATGAGCCAGCCTATTAGGTCCATGGATTCCTAGCAGTATGACATTGCCACCAGCAGGTTACCATGCCAGGACAGTGACTCTTGGTTGCATGGCCAAGGGAAAGGGGGTCTCATCGCGAGCCAGCCTTCTCATTTCTTTGAAAGTACTTCTGGGTAACGCTTCCACCACTGGTCACCACGCTAGGGTAGTGTCTCGTGATTATCTCTTGAACAACAACAAAAAAAAGGAAAAGCAATAAACAATAAAAGAATGAAAAGAATAAGAATAAAAGGCAAGAATGGGCTTGGAAAGAATGCATTTAGGACAGGTACAGCTCGCCTTCTAACAAAGGCACCCACAAATAACATTTCTTGCATCCTTGGCGCTCATTACACCTAGATGCTTAGACTTCCCCTAACCACATCACCCACTTACATGGCTTGGATGAGGTATTTTCTGGGAAATTTCATTTTCCAGTGGACACAAGCCCAATAGGATGCCTTGTCCTTTTCTCCAAATTTGTATTATAGCCTTGTGTAACTTCTTTGAGCTTTTAATTGATGTATTAGGTATTTTATGCACATTTTTAATAATATTGATGATGAGATTTTATTGACATTTCTATGATCCCTGTGACTGATGATCCCATGGAGGGAGTAGCTTTTGATGTGCAGAACCATGCCCAAAGGACATGTACCATTTGGACCGGTACACATGGGGATATGATCAGTTCGGACCTCCATGGGGCTAAAGACACCATCAGGTGGATGTTGAGACCCCATCAAAGGGCAAAGACAGGAAAGAGATGGATCAGGGGCTTTGCACCAAAGAAGGAGAGGACGTTCCACCAGAGGCACTTTGGTAGAGATTGACCTAAGGGGATTGACCCTTTTTCGATGGAATGTTGGCCTTGGAAGGCCTGGGACATCACCCTTGATGACCATGACATCAACTAACCTATTGGACGTCTTGGGAGGTAGACTGGGTAGTATTGGCACGTGTGGCATGATGGAGGATCCCAAGGAGGGCTAACATTTTGCTCCAGGATGCCCAATTTTCCCTAAAAGGGGCTAACATCTCCTTTGGAGGGGCTTCATGTCTCTTTTCATCTTGATTAGGGTTTTAAATTTGACATTTTAATGTAAAACAGTATGATTTTAGTATTTTGGCCATGCCGTCCTTTTACATGACCTAAAATGTAAATTTAGGTCATGAAACGGTATAAATGAAGGATTTTCACCTTCATTTTATCATCACAACTTACTCACTCCATAAGGAGGTCTGAAATTTGCACCCTCTCTCGGGTTATTGGTTGATTTAGTGATGCGCACTTGTTGAAGGAGGATCTTTTTGGCATAGTTTGGATTTTCTCTTAATGGAAGGTGTTACAACTAGGATTTGCAATGCTTTTTCTTGGTGATATGTAAGTATTTTTTCTACAAAACTTATTGAATGAATGGTTGTAGTTTCATTTCTTACATATGTTTATAATTTTGCTGAATAAAACCCTAGGTGACAAGCACACAAGTAGGTCCTTGTCTCATGTCCCCATTGAGAGAAAGTTTTCAGCCATTGATTGAAGAAGGAGAGATCATAGTTGTTGCTACACTATCTTTCTCTCTTCATTTATTGCTAGTCATACTATCTATAAGATGAGAATAAGGAGATGCCTTAAGCCTAGGTTTTCTACACTTTGGGCCAATTTTTCTAGGGTTTGCCGGTAGAGCCTTGTTGTAGCAACACTTTGCTTCATCAAAACCTCTAGTATTGGTTTTATGCTTCATCATCAGATAGTCGTGATTTCCACCGAGTTAAGGAAGGAGGAGAGAGCATCAAGGCCTATTTCTCCTACACCAAGGTGAGCCTCTCTCCCCTAGGGTTTTGACTTTAAGGCCTTGCCTTAGAAACACCTCAAAGCTCCTCCCTCTAGTCCTTAGTCATTTATACCTTTGCCTCCTTTAGGTCTTACGTCCTTGCTATTTGACTCCATTAACCCTAAGGCACTGATCTAAAGACCTCTCATGTTGAAGTGAACCTGATCAAAACTACTCTCAAATCTTGAATCAAACCCTAACTTCACTAAATCTTGAATAAACTACCCTATTGACTAAGTGATGTCGTCATATCTTGATATTAACACCTTTGTGTAGCTAAACGTTTTTCTTTATAAGCAATTGAATGGTGATTAACGACATTAATTAAATGAAGTGTTGATTTATTGCATTGAATGCCACATTATTCCAGCATTTATTGAAGAAGTGATATTATTTTCATAGCTATTTTATAAACATTGACTTCATCAATATTTATTGTCAAATTGCTTATATATTTTGATCAGATAGTCATTTATTCATATGAAGTACAAACCCATTGATCAAAGCTTGCATATATCAGTTTAATGTTGCTTTATCTCAAGCAGGTGTATCTCTTTGGGGGTTTTACTTTATTATTGGCCTTTGGCCAGACTATCTGCTTGGTGGTGACTTGTGAGGGGGGAATAACTACTTTGTCCCATAATCCTTTGCCTTCTCAAAACCCCAAGTCACTGGGGATGTCTCCCCTGGGCCTTACCACCCTAAATAGAAATAACCATCCCATTGTGATGACATTCAATGGGATTGGTTCCTGTTACGCCAGTTTGTCTCTCCAATCTATATCATTTTATCCTCTCTACAAACTATGCGATAACATTTTGGCACCGTTGTTGGGGAACACTGAGCCAATTCTCCTCAAGACGACACTTTTCGGTAAGCCTTGCCTCTAGAGTTTCCATCTTACAAGCTTACTTGGTCACTCCACTAGGGTGTTTTCCCTTCCTTCTTTGATAGTTTCAAGTAAATTATCTGATGACTCCACCAATGACGACCTGTAGCGAGCAATAGTACTTGAAACCCTCTACTGTGGGAATTGTCACCCCGACAAACCCTACTCCTCCACTGGATCCACACAAGTGGTCTCACCCAAAGGCATTCAGTTGTTTTAACCTAAGAAACATCCAAGGTGGATTACATGACTTGCCCAAAGATTCCAATTCCCGGTTGTCACTCTTCTCAGGAAGAGGGGTTCCCAGTAACTCACATTGGGCCCGGTTTTGTGACAGCTTTGACTTTCATCAAACCGGTCAAGAACACCCTGATGTCTTTATGAAACTTTTTGCAAGCTCTCTTATAGAGGATGCCAAGATTTGGATCGATGTTTACCCGAAAGGAAACATAAATAATCCTGAAGAGCTCGAAAGGGATTTCAAAATAAGGCGGTGCAATGATGAACACACACAAAATTCATATTCACAATACCTTGATATTTGCAAGGCTTTCTGTGAGGGCATTAGGGATTTCAGTGATAGGTTCAATCTTCTCCTCAAAAAAGTCCGACCAAAACTAAGCTCAAAAGAAGCTATCCTCGAACACTACTTAAGCTCTTTGGAAGGGATTTTGTAGTTCACCCTTAGGGACCAGTCACCCTCAACCCTAGAAGAAGCACAAGATTTAGCCTATCAACTTGAGAGGAATGTTGAATTCAAGGACTACATATGTCAGGTTAACCTCTCACGCAATAATAACTCTTGGGATCCTAGTGATGAGTTTTTTACTAAGGCTAACCTCCCGAAAGTTTTTCAAGTTGAAACCACACCTCCCAAGAGGAAATGGAGCTTTTCCCATATACAAGATTTCCCTCTCCAGGAACTTCTCGAATAAATTGAACCTTCCAAGGACAAGAAGGAGGAGATTGAAGTCTCTTTCCCACTAACCTTTGAGAATGATGCTCTCGAAGAGTTTCCTCTATTTATCCACCAAGTAGAAAACTCTAGTTCAAAGAGAAGTGAGGTCACACCTTTCTACGTCACTCTCCAAGTCAATAGATCCCTCCTTCCTAACTGTTTTTTGCACCCAAATGCTATAATCAACATTATGACAGATTAAATCATGCATCGATTGGATTTGAGCCTTTCACAAATACCAAAGGTGGTTTTGCAAAGGGGATCATCAATGATCTAGAGGTTTCCTTTGACTCCTGCCCTAGTGCTCCTTTATTTATAGATGTGATGGTCGTAGACGCCTTGAAAAATTTGGGTATCATCCTCCATAGGAGCCTCATAGAGTGCTTAGCTGGAAGTTTTCAGGAAAAAGGGTCTAAAACAACCATCCCTCACCTCGAAGGAGGATTCTTCACCCTCCAAAATGAACCTTTCGTAGGCTCCCCAGTCGAAACCCCTGATGAGTTGGGTGACCAACTCTTGTGTATCGACAGTGATGTGAATAATTGGTTTGTCCAAGAAGGAAAGTTAGATATTGGCACCATTGAAGAATATGAAGTAATTTGGACTTTGGAATTTGATGGATCTCACTCAAGCTCCAGATCATGTGCTAGAATTGTATTTACAACCCCTTCCGATGAATCCTTTTACCACTCATATAGGCTAGAATACCATTGCACCAACAACATTGCTGAGTATGAGGCTTTGATCTTGGGTTTCAACTTAGCAATTGACAAAGGTGTCGCACACCTAAAGGCAAAAGGAGATTCAGACCTCATAGTATCACAGGTAATGATGAAATTTTCTACAAAGAATGAGAAGTTGAAGAAGTACCGAGACTTATCTCAATCCCTTTCAAAATCCTTTAAGATAGTGTCGCTTAAATCCATCCCTCGAGAAGATAACCACATGGCAGATGCCTTGGTTGTTTTTTATTCCACCCTAAAACCTTGTGAAGGACCACTTCATGACTTATGCAATATGGAAGTCCTCTTTAGGCCTTCTTTTCCAGATAACTTGGAGCATTGGCAAGTTTTTGAAGACGATGACCAAATCATCAGGTTCATGGAAAACAGCAAAGAATTCATCGAGTCACAAATTAACTTTCTAGCTAACTCCGTGAACTTGGAGGTTATAAACCTTCAAAACAATAGCTTACCTAAAGGTTGTGTTCCCTTGGAAAGTCTCTTTGAAAGACATGATGTTTTCAAAGGGAAAGGGTCCAACAAACGGGCAAACAAAGCCCTAGAATTCAACATTGGTACAGAGATAGACCCAAGGATGGTCAAGATAGGAAAAGGCACCACTAAAAGGGAAACGATGGAAATACTAGCACTTATAAGGGAGTTCAAAGACACCTTTGCATGTAACTATGATGAGTTGAAAGCCTATAGAGGAGATGTCATCCAGCACGCCATACCCTTGGTAGAAGGATCCAAACCTTTCCGACAAAAGATAAGACATATTAATCCAAAGTTAGAAAGCCAAATATAGAAAGAACTCCAAAAGATGGTTGACGTTGGTATCATAGCCTCTATCTGATATTCTTCTTGGATGTCAAATTTGGTAGTTGTCTGAAAGAAGACCGGTGAGATACGCCTATGTGTTTATTTCCGCAACCTTAACCAGTTATCCTTGAAAGACAACTACCCCCTCCCAAACATAGAAAAGTTGTTGCAAAGGGTTACCAGGGCAGGGATGATGTCCATGTTGGATGTTTTTTTCCGAATACAACCAAGTCTTACTCAAAAGAGAAGACCAGCTCAAAACAGCGTTTACTACGCCCTGGGGAACCTTTATGTACTTAAGGATGTTGTTTGGTCTTATGAACGTCGGTGCTACTTTTCAGAGAGCAGTGTCTTTTTCCTTTAGATATCTTATACAAAAAATCATAGAGATTTACCAGGATGACCTTAGTGTTGTATCAAAAGATAGAAAAGACCACCTCTCGCACCTCAGGATTGTTTTTGAGCATTGTAGGAAGTATGGCATCTCTCTGAACCCCAAGAAGTCTGTTTTTTGGATTGACGAGGGAAAATTGTTGGGCCATGTGGCTTCAAAAGGAGAGGTCTCCATTGATCCTGAAAGGGTCCAATCAATAAGAGATTTTCGTCCCCCAGCCAACAAGAAAATCCTTACAATCCTTTTTCAGAAAGATCAATTTCATTCGAAGATTCGTTCCAAACTTTACCGAAAGGATAAAACCCATGAGTGCTTTGCTAAAAAAGGATGTTGCTTTCAGATGGGATGACAAGGCCATCAAATCTTTCGAGGATATAAAGGATGCTATCTCTCAATCCCCTGTCTTGATCAGCTCTAATTACTCGCGAGATTTCATCGCTTTCTATTTTGCCTCCCAATATCACATTGCAGGTGTTCTAATGCAAAAGGACGTCGATGACTATGAAAACCCGATGGATTTTATGAGCAAGGTCCTTAGATATTCCAAATTGAATTACACAATCACTGAGAAACAAGCATATGCCTTGGTAAAATCCCTTAAACACTTTAGAAATTATATCGGCTATAATAAAATTAAGGCTTATGTCCCTTACCTAGCAGTAAAAGATGTCCTATCACAGCAAGACTGCATGGGAACTAAGTGAAAGTGGGTATCAAAAATCGAGAGTATGACCTAGAGATAAATCCCACCAAAATAATAAAGGGACAAGGTCTAGCCCAAATGTTGACTGAAAGAAACCAAGAAGCCATACAAAAGGGCGAGAGTGAACAAGTAAATGTGGTAGTCAGTGAACTAGAACATGATGAGTGGTATTCTGATATTGTCTATTATCTAAAGAACTTGTCTTGTCCTGATCACCTGGTAGACTACAAAAGAATGGATTTAATACTGAGAGCAATGAAATATTGTTTAACCGAAGATGGCTTTTGTTGGATAAATCCTGACGGGATCATACTTAGATGTGTCAACAAAGAATAGGCAAAGAATTTGCTGGAAGAATCACACTCTGGGTACTGTGGTGGAAACTTTGCAGCCCGTACTACTGCTCACAAAATCCTAAGGGCTAGGTATTATTGGCCAACACTTTTTTACGATGCCTTGTCAGTACTTCTCTAGTAAACCGAAACTCCCAGCACAACCCCTAAACCCGTAGTGATAGAAGCACCTTTTCAACAGTGGGTTTTAGATTTCATTGGTGAGTTTAAAGATAATTCGAGTAATGTCTAACGGTGGATCTTAATAGCCACATACTATTTCACCAAATGGGTTGAATCCATTCCCATAAATAAAGCCACTGAAGAAATAGTCATGAACTTTTTGGAAGAACGAATCAAAACTAGATTTGATATCCCTTCCAAAATCACTACAGACAATGCCAAATCTTTTAGCTCTCACGCAATGGTAGAATTTTGCTTCAAATATGGCATTTTCCTATCCCATTCCTCCAATTACTATCCACAAGGGAACGGATTGGAAAAATCAAGCAATAAAAACCTTATGAATATTTTGAAGTAGGTTGTGGGGGAAAATAAGAAATCTTGGGATAGAAAAATCAAGTATGCAGTATGGGTAGACAGAATAACAACGAAGATCTCCACAGGAAGGACCCCTTTTGAGTTGGTATATGGACTAGAAGAAAAACATCCAGTGAACCTCCAGATTCCCATCCTCCATTTCACCCAACAATATGCTACGAATGGGGAAGCAATCTAAGGACGAATCAACCAGCTAATAGAGTTAGATGAGACCAAACGAAATGCCCTTGGTCAAATGGAAAGAAACCAAGAGAATATAAAAAGAACCTTTGACCATAAAGTTAAGGAAAGAAACTTCATTGAAGAAGATATCATATTGTTATGGGATAAAAGAAAGGAGAAACCTCATATGCATAAGAAGTTTGATAGTTTATGGACAGGTCCTTATAAAATCATGAGTCATGTAGGTACAATATCTTTCAACCTGGGCACCATGGAGGGAGAGGCCCTGAAGCTGCCAGTAAATGATTTACACATCAAGTGTTACCATCCACCAGCAACCTGACTTCACAGGTAAGCACAGGTAAGTAGGCATTTTTCATTTGTGTATTATACCATTTGCATTCCATGTTAGTTTGCTTCCACATTCACACTATTGATTGTTTTATTTCAGTCTGTATATATATATCTATGTTGGGGTTTCATTACCACCCTAATTTTGTTACTGATGCTTCCATTGAGATCGATAAGGTCAGCAGGTTATGCCAGAGATGTTGAGGTTCTCATGCGCTCTACGATGAGAACATGTCCCCGAGCTGGAGATAGATGTTATCCCCCACTTTTAGGGATAATTAGGAGATCATGTCTCGAGATCCACAAGTCCTAGACACTGAGTACAGAGAGAAGGATTAAATTTAACATGGCCCTGGAGGGACCACCTTTTCTTTCTTCCAGCATATTTATCTTGTCAGAAACAACATCCACCACCATCAGCTTGGTCCTATGTCAGAGAAGGTTCTTGCTCCATGAGGTAATTAGTCTAGGTATCATGGTATGTGTCACTTTGATCATCAAAACCATTGAATGTATGCATATAATTCCTTTTATTTCAGACAACTTGGATCTTACACTTGCCCACTTGATCATGTTTGGGAGGATTGACATGGTGCCCTAGCAAGCCTGTGTCTGTAGGTTTTGGTTTGCCACTGGGGGGATTTTTTAAAAGCCATTGTCCGCTCCCATCATATCACCACTATTTCATCTTGTTTCCCGCTCACTTATCCCATTCCACTTGTCCAGGCACTGGGTTGACCCATTTTCAAGACTGCACCTTATCTCGTGGGAAGAAGGGGTTAAAGGCCCAGAAGGTAAAAGCAAGCTGGTAAAATACAAAAGCCTAAAAATAAAACCCCGAGATGCTTTGCCCAGGGATCCCCAAGAAATCAATAAAAGGCTTCTCGACAAGAAACAAGGGGGACCCAAAAAAATAATAAAACAAGACCTAACCAAAGGATAGGGGGTCTCATCACAAGCTAGCCTATTAGGTCCATGGGTGCCTAGCAGTATGACATTGCCACCAGCTGGTTAACATGCCAGGGAAGTGACTCTTGGTTTCATGACCAAGGGAAGGGGGGTCTCATCACAAGCCAACC
>ML796246.1:283546-307558 GCA_009831015.1 Picea engelmannii | reverse complement strand
CTAAAAGGTCTATTGTATCAAATTCACATAGTTATTCAATCTAGACTTATTTGTTTTCCTAAGACATGGCTCCTAAGACAAGACTCCTAGCCTCTATGTTAATTATCAAGAACGCAATTGAATCACCATCAAGAATAAGATCCCCATGCTCTATACTGATGATTTGATGGAAGAATTGCATGGTGCATAGCTATTTTCTAATATTGACCTTTATTCTTGCTACTACCAAATACTTATCATGATTGAAGACCAAGACAAGATAACATTGAGTACCCATCAAGGACATTTCTAATTTTGAGTGATGCCATTGGAATTTGCAATGATCCTTCTACTCATCAAGTTTTAATGAGAAATGTGTTCAATAAGTACCTCCACAAATTTGTTCTAGTTTTTTTTTGACGATATACTCATATATAACAGAACATTCATAAATCATATAGAGAATTTAGATCGTGTTATCAATAAATTACCCCATCATTAGTTATATGCAAAATAATATAAGTGTGAATTCTCCAAGAATTCCTTGGAGTATATTGGCCATATTATCTCTATCAAGGGTGTTCCTATAGATCCTACCAAGATCCAACCCTTTCAAGAGTGGCTAGTGCCAATGTCCCTTAATAAGCTTCATGTATTTCTAGGCTTAACAAGTTTCTATCATAGATTTATCTTCAACTTATCTACTATTGAATTCTCTCTCACTCCTATCAATAAAAGGATTCCTTTCATTAGTCCATTGTATTCCAACAATATTTTGAGAGAATTATAGAATCCATTGATTTAGCACCAATGCTTATTACCCTTGATTTCACTTTTCCCTTCATTGTTGAGTGTGACTCTTATGGGTTTGGTCTCGGTGTTTTAATCTTACATATTGATCGCCCCATTTCCTTTAAGAGTCACAAGTTGACTGACAAGGAAAAACACATACCTAGATACAATAAATAATTTTTTGCCATACTTCATGCAATATCTAAGTTATTTTGTAACACCCTCATATTATGCCTAAGAAAAGTCGAAGCACAAAGGTAAAAAAAAAAAAAATTGCATTAAGAATTCAACATTAACACTTGATCGTGAAAACACGTATTCACTAATCATAATTAAATCAGTACCCAATACTCATCATGGAAATCAGTGATGTTGCAATCAACGGGTCAACGAAGGATAGTGACACATAAACATACATAGCATAGCATATTAGCACATCATAAAAGCTTGAAGAAAATTACAACAACATTCAATCATATAAATATTATAAAATGGCTATCCGTCCAACCCACCCTACAAGGTTAGGACCTCCAAGACACATAAGCAACTCTCAAGCCCAGGTTCCAATTGATTTTAACCATTTAAGGTCTCAAGGCTGGTGACTATTATGAGGAACAAGGAGGTGTCTAAATCCCACTAATCACAATAAAGTACCAACTAACTATGCTAAATCAACAACATCATCAACAAGAAAATTCATCAATCCCTCAGTCCTAATCCACAATTAAACATGGTGCACGAGTAATCAATTGCATAACACATCATAGACCATATCAAATACAAGGTGTGATATCATTTATTAGTTATATTCAAGGCACAATTCCAATCACAAATGCAACCATCTGTCATAATAATTTTCATTTCACACAAGAAGACTAATATTTAAAACCATGCATTGCATTAATATTCAGTGCACGCAAGGAGTCGAATTACTCAACTAGTCATACATCACATTATGGAATTGCACATGAGAATTCTATTCAATTAATCCATCATTTATACATCAACAATTCAAGATGCATGAGATATCGACCTTATTCGCAAGGCGCAAGAGAATAAAATTAATAAATCATTCTTATGACAACATTATCCTAAGGGTGTGAGTATAAACAACTTTATTTTTCAAGATGCGTGCAGGAACTAATTAATGAATTTAAGCTTAATAAACATCATTCCATTTCCAAGATACAACATATTATTCTATCACAATCAAAATCTTCAGCGATAAGGAAGTGCATGAAAAGGAGGGTATCACATACAAAGTAATTAATAAAGCACATAATTGTAGTCCAAACTCGAGTAGCTTAACTATTCATTTATATTTAGGCTATCGTCTAGGAGGG
Source organism: Picea engelmannii (assembly GCA_009831015.1). Classification (NCBI taxonomy): domain Eukaryota; kingdom Viridiplantae; phylum Streptophyta; class Pinopsida; order Pinales; family Pinaceae; genus Picea; species Picea engelmannii. The sequence continues at coordinate 305,444 of ML796246.1, read as the reverse complement.
TGTAAGGAGAAGTTGATCTACAATTTCATTAAAAGCACCCCATAAGATCAATGCCTTAATATAACACCACTTTTCATTATGCATCCATTTAAAAAAAATAATGAAGGTCATTTATAAATAGAAATCATTAAATCATTTAATAATTAATGAAAATCATTTATAAAAACTAATGACAATCATTTATAAAAGGATAGGCTAGATACTTCATATACTAACGTGCAATTACCCAAGTTCTAAACAACAACTCACATGTCTAAATGAAAATGACTCTTGAAATCAAGCAAAAAGGGGTGATATAACTAAGATTATTATTAAATACAAATTATGGGACCGAGGCCAAATTTTCAATTTTATAAAGAACCACTCAAGACACAGGATCTGATATGAAATCCCAATGCCAACTCAGTGCCCAATACCAAACACAAGGAGCAAGGAGGAGAGCCCACGGGTTCGTATTTCTTGAACCACGCATCAACACAGGTGAGATACCAGAGGAGGGATTTACACTCGCAATGAAAAATAGAATCTGTCAAGTAAAGACAACAATAATTGCAGAGCAATAAAGAGGTATTTTCATTGTACAAGAAACAAATTTGTTGGGCAATTAAAAACGAAATTGGATGAGTAAAAACAACAATAATCGCAGAGAAATGAAGAGGTATTTTTTATGTACAAGCAATGGATTTGTTGGGCAATTAAAAACGAAATTGCAGGGAAATAAAACCATGCTAATTGCATAGCAATAAAGAGGTATTTTCATTGTACAAGCAATGGATTTGTTGGGCAATTAAACAAAATTGCAGAGAAATAAAACCATAATAATTGCAGAGAAATAAAGAGGTATTTTCGTTGTACAAGATTTGTTGGGAAATTAAAAATGAAATTGCAGATAAATAAAGAGGTATTTTCATTGTACAAGCAATGGATTTGTTGGGTAACTAAAAATGAATGCAGAGAAATAAAACAATAATAATTGCAGAGCAATAAAGAGGTATTTTTGTTGTACAAGCAATGGATTTGCTGGGCAATTAAAAACGAAATTGCAGAGAAATAAAACCATAATAATTGTAGAGCAATAAAGAGGTATTTCCGTTGTACATAGCAATGAATTTTGTTGGGAAATTACAAAATAATTTGGATGAGTAAAAGAAACCATAATCACAGAGCAATAAAGAGGTATTTTCGTTGTACAAGCAATGGATTTGCTAGGCAATTAAAAATAAAATTGCAGAAAAATAAAACAACATTAATCGCAGAGTAATGAAGAGGAATTTTCCCTATACAAGAAATGGATCTACTAGGAAATTTAAAAATGAATTTATAGAGAGTAAAAACAAAATTAATCGCAAAGAAATAAAACGTTTGGTGAACTGGAGAGAAATCCCCAAAATCGTTGTGTGGAAGCACGAGTTTGCAGAGAATAAATCACAATAATCGCATAGGCTAAGGAGGGAATAAATGCCCAGGAGAGAATTCTTTGTTGGGCAGAGAAATGAACCTACACTTATTATCCATGCACAGGAAATAAAATCATTTGAATCTAAATCTTTAACACCTGAGTGACAGATAGTCGATTTAGCTCCTGGTTGACTGCTCAGGCACAAACTAATAAATTAAAAGATAAAGGAACATAAGATAAAAACACGATTTTCTTTTTATTAAAAACAATAAAACAAATGCAGAGAAGAATGTGCAATCGCAAAGGAAGACTTTGCTAGAGAATAAGCAATCATGGGTAAGGATGAGAAGAAATTTTAAATCAGTTCTACATCAAATGCCTGGAAACGAAATCATTTTTGGGGTAGAGATAAAACTTTTGTGTGAAGGTGCCATAAAAGATCAGATGTAACCACTGAATCAAAGCGGGGGTTTCGCCTGGGAGGAAATGAGTTAGATAAGAAAGTATCATTCCAATAAATTACAATCAAGGGTTTTCCAGGGAGAAAATGAGACAATAACACAATGATGAAAGCATAAGGCTGGGAAAATGTCTCATGACAGAATGAATACAAAGATGGGATTACTGCAATGACATGCTTAATTAAATCTCAGCAAAAATATAAAGCTTTGAATAAAATTTCCGAGCAATGCATATGCAATAGAAATGAACTACATTTAAATTTAAACTTCATGAGTACAATCTCAGTTTAGGATTACCGTAACTGGAGACAAAGAGTCTGAAATTGTTATTTCACGCTTGCACTCCCTCCTGTCTCCTTCTTACTAACCATGAAGACCTCACCGGTACCTCCCATCCAATGTTATGGGTAATATTCTTCCCCCTGAGTTCCCCAAGCCACAAAGGGGCCACACACACAATATCAGATAATGCTAGTTCCCAGCTCACCTCGCAAGGTCGAGCTACCACTCGTTACCCGAGCTGGGTATCCCAACTCCCACAAAAGAAACTCAGTGAAGAAAAAAATTTGCAGCGTAATGTTACGCAAACCAGATGTGATCCATAATCCTCCTCCACCATCCTTTTTATAGAGTTTTCAAGTGATTAGTTTCCCAAACCCTCATTAGATTCTTTTTTCATTTATTTAATAGGAAAAACCTCCCCCGTACACAAGTTGCCCGATTCCCTAGATGCACAAGAAAATTAATTTATTAATTAATTAAATTTTCCTATTTTCCTCACCCACTTAAAACAGTTCCTAAAAATGCTCCTTGGTGTCCCATTATTCCCTTACAATTCTTAAATGACTTACGCCTTACTTAAATCCTAGTTGAGTTCATAAATAGAAAGTTCCAAAGGCTAGATTCCTTACTAAGTTAGACAATCCCCTTTTTCTTTAAGTTTATCCTTTTCTTTAAGTTTTCCCTTTTCCTTAGGTTTCCCCCTTTTCTTTAAGTTTCCCTTTTTCTTAAAGTTTCCCCTTTTTATAACTAAGTTCAAAATTAGCAGGTTTGGACAAAAACAACCAAATACCCCTTTTATTAATTAAACCTTTATTAAAATTTCCACTTTAATTATTAATGCTTGAATTTTCTTTACCCCCTTCCTGTTATATGTCTAATTAGTTTTTTTTTGTTCTAAGGTTCTACTCAGACCTAGGTTTTCAATTAACTAGACTTGGCAACAATTCTTAAGGGAAAAATTAGTTATTAAACTTTACTTATCACAACATTCCTTTTAAGGCCGACCAGGTCCTAAGGAGGCATAGTTTTCTAGGCACTAAGTTTATTAAATTATCAGTTATAATCATGGCGTGCCCTTCAGGATGCACTACATGCTCCAAGGGTGTCACTCTCCTCTTCCCATTTTCTTTGTGCAATCTTCCCTTCAAGACTCACTACGTGCTCCAAGGGTGCCACTCGCCTCTTGACTAAAATTGGTAGACGTCAAAACCCTAGAGTCAATACTCTGTTAGGTGATCTTGTGGGAGACTAAGGGCCTCTAAGGAATAAGGACCCCACCTTATTGCGCACCCCTTAGAATCATCATGATCAACTGTCAAAGTCTTCCCTCACAACATCGTGGGTCTTCTCAAACTAGGTAATCGTTAACCTATAGTTTGAGCCATGGCAAGAGTGCTAGTAAGTTGTGGCAGGGCTGCTTCCACACCTCTCCCTCAATGTCTCCAGTTGTCGTGTGTGACCCCTTTATTCCAAATGTGAGTCTGGTTGGAAATCTATCATCGACCTATATCCATCAATGAATCATGTCAGCAATAACAATCAAGATCATAATATATAATCATATGTATATATGTCACATCAACAACATTCAAACCCTAACAGTCCACTACCTGACTCGATCTGGAGTACAAGGGGTTTCATCGATGCCTCAACATCCTCAACGTCCAGAGTCTAGCACACTCGGGAGAACCTAGTCAATAGCACCTGTCTATGTAAATACAACAAAAATAACATATCATCAGATCCACAATATTTCATAATCATAATCAAAACAACCAACCGTATAAAGAACCGGATCACTTGCACGCAAGTGTTCTCAAAGAATAAGTTCATTCAGTGCATGCAAGAGTGGGATGTTACATACACCCCCTCTTGTTTTAAACTTCATCCTGAAGTTTCACAGTATGTAAGTGACGAAATAAAGTGTATCACAATATCATAGGTCTAGCTATCAAACAAAAATGGAAACTGCTGATGCATATCATATGCGTCCTCCTAGGTCGTCGAGTGTAGACTATAGTTTTCCCACTGGACCTTGACCCAATCTATTGTTCGATGTTGTACCTGTCGAATGCGATGGTCCAAGATGCATATTGGATCCGCCGCGAGTGCACCCTCATCTGATACCTACAAGGAAATCATGTCAATAACATGTGTAGGATCACTAACATAATGTCTCAAAACAAATACATGAAAAACATCGTGCATATGACTCAAAGAATCATGCAATGTTAGTCGATAGGCCATAGGCCCCTTCCTTTCCACAATCTCGAAGGGTCCCACAAACCTAGGAGAGAGTTTAGAAACCTTTACAAACTTGATCGAACTCTTATGTGGTTTCACCTACAAGAAGACTCGATCGCCAACTTTATAACTACGATCGACACAATGTGCATCGACATAAATATTCTACCGATCATGTGCTTCATTTATCCTTTGTATTATGGTTTTCATTTGGTCTTCCATTTCTTGGATCACTTCAGGTCCCACCAGGACCCTATCCTCAATTCAATCCCAACTCAAAGGCGTCTGACACGGTCGCTCATAAAAAAACGTGAAAGGAGCCATCTTAATGGTGCTTTGATAACTATTGTTATATGAAAATTATACTAGTGGTAAGAATTCTTCCCAACACTTATGTTGGTCCATCATGTACATACGCAACATATCCTCCAAGATTTGGTTTGTTCACTCGGTCTTCCCATCTGTTTCTGGGTGATACGTAGTACTAAAGTTAATTTGGGTTCCCAAGGCCTCTTGGAAACTAGTCCAAAATCATCATGTAAACATTGATCCTCTATCGGATATAATCCTCTTAGGCACACCATAAATCCTCAAAATATCAATTATTAAAACTCTAGTTAAGTCAGGTGCATGATACATCATACGCACAAGAATAAAATGAGCACTCTTTGTCAAAGTGTCGACTACCACAAAAATTGAGTCATGTCTCCTTGCCGTCAATGGAAATCCAACAACGAAATCCATCGAAATGACCTCCCATTTCGATTCTAGAATAACATGTGGTTGTATTAATCCTACCAAATGTCTATGTTTAGCCTTCACTTGCTTACATTCTAGACATCTTGCCACATAGTTGAATATGTCTGCCTTCATTCCTTTCCAAAAGAATAAGGGTTTAAGGTCTGCCCTCATCTTCATGACTCTGGGATGAGCCATGTACACTGTTGTATGAGCCTCATTTAGGATCAAACTCCTCAACTCGTCATTGGGTGGTATATAAAATTGACTTTTAAATATCAATAATCTGTCATTGTCCATAGTAAATCCCTTGAATTTTGGTACCATAATTTTGTTTTTTCCGATAAAATCCTTGACCTCTTTGTACCAATCATCATCGTGTTTTAAATTTAGGATCTTTTCATGTATATTTGTTTGAAGAGGAATCACTAAAAATATGTGTGGTCTCTGACTCAATGCATCCACCACTCTATTCATTATTTCTTTTATGTAAGAAATCTCGAAATCGTACTCACTAAGCAATTCCAACCAACACCGTTGTTGCACGTTCAAGTCTCTTTGCGTAAAGATGTGTTATAGACCATAGTGGTCCATTTTTAGTTAAAATATCCATCCAATAAGGTAGTGTCTCCAAACTCTCAAGGCATAAACAATGGCTAACAACTCCAAATCGTGCGTCGCATAGTTCTCATCATGCCTTCTCAACTTTCTCGAGATGTAATTAATCACTCGACCGTCTTGCATCAAGACTCTTCCTAAGCCTTCTTTGGATGTGTCAGGGCATACCAAGAAGTCCACGTCCATGTCAGGGACCTTTAGTATCAATGTTTTTGTCAAGAACTCCTTGAGCCTCTGAAATGCCTCCACGCATTTCTCGGTCCAAACAAGCTTCTTGTTCTTCTTCTACAATTCTATGATCGGATTTTCTATCTTTGAAAAACCCTCGACGAACTGTCGATATTATCCTGCTAAACCCATGAAGCTACGCACTTCTGGGACATTCATCGGTGCAGACCACTCCATAATAGCCTCGACATTTGTTGGATCCACAACGATACCTTTGTCGATGATGGAATACCCTAATTAATGAATCTTTGATTGATAACAAGAGAATTTGGACAACTTCCCATACAATTTGTTCTCTCGTAGACACTGTAGTACCATGCGCAAGTGCTTGTCATGCTTCTCCATCGTTTGAGAGTAAATAAAAATATCATCAATGAATACTTGGATGAACTTGTCCAAGTATTCACGGAACACCCTGTTCATCAAACTCATAAATACCCCTGGCGCATTCGTCAATCCAAACGGTAAAACAGTAAACTCATAATGTCCAAATCTCATCTTAAAAGTGGTCTTAGGGATGTCTTCCTCCTTGATCCGTAATTGGTGATACCCTGATCTCAAGTCGATTTTTGAAAACATCATTGTGACTTTCATCTGATCAAACATATCATCAATCCTTGGCAACGGATATTGATTCTTGATCGTTGCCTTGTTCAATTGATGGTAGTCAATGCAGAGTCTCCATGACCCATCCTTCTTTTGTATGAAAACAACACATGCTCCCCATGGTGACACACTCGGACGTATAATTCCTAGGTCCAACAACTCCTTCAGTTGCATTCTCAACTCCTGTAACTCTGGGGTTGACATCCGATAAGGCATTCTTGTTATCGGTTCGGTTCTCAATTTTAGGTCGATGCTAAATTCCAATTCCCTCTTTGGCGACGTCCCAGGTAACTCCTCAAGGAATATGTCCGCAAACTCTCTCACCACCAGAAGGTGTTCTAGACCTTCTGCTACTCCCTTCTCGTTTAATGCAAGGATCACATAAATCTTACATCGCTTGCACATTCTCTTCCGTAGCTGCAAGGAAGAGATGAACCTCAAGGAGACTCCCTGGTTTCGACCTACAATCATGTGTCTTTGTCCCTCGTCATCGTCCAAGCTCAAGTGTTTTGTCTTACAGTAGAGTATCGCATCATGCGATTCCAACCAGTCCATACTGGTCACGACATCATAAGACCCTAAGGTTGTGATGTACAGGTTGTCCCTAGTGAAAATTTCTCCCAGGTTAAGGCTACAGCCCGTAACCTTCCCACCAACCTTCTGTTTGGCTCCTGAAGCCATTTCTACAAAGCTAAGCTCCTGAAACCTTTACCTTAATTCCTTTTAGCATTGTACCAGAAATAAAACTCTCAGTAGCACTTGGATCTATCAAAATACTAAGGGTCTGGTCAGCGACGGTACCTAACGTCTCGAGCACAATTGCCTGGTGCTCTACCTAGCAGTTATTCACTACTGCATGAATTTGATGGGTCTTACCCAAATCTCCTATGGTAGTGGGTCTGACTAATCTATATGCTCTGGTCCTCTCCATTGGGCAGTCACACTGGTAATGTGGCTTCCCACATTTCCAACACCCTTTCTTCGGTCTAGTACTCCTGGTACCCGAAGTAGAAGTTGATGGCCCACCGTCTTGGAACCCTGGTTTGTTCTATAGAATAGGCCTAAACTACTATTTCTATAGTCGACGCTAATGTTGGTGTTGTGGTCCTCGGTAAGGAGTTTTCTACTGAGGCATTGGTCACCGAGGTATAGTGAAAGTGGATCCTCTTTGGAAGCCACGATATCATGGTGAATGTCTAGCTTATGTCTGATGTTGTTGCGCACCAGATGACACTTACCCCATTGGTGTCACTAGAGTCCTTCTTTGACCCCTACTGATAGGCTCCTCCTCTACTATGAGGGCCTTCTGGACAACATCATGCAGTTTTTGAGGCATCAGAACCCTAAACTTTGCACGAATGTTGACATTAAGGCCAAACATGAACCTATTAACCTTAAGTTTCTCAGTATTCAGGTGCAGAGCATACTGAAGCAGATCCATAAAATGAGCCTCGTACTTGAGCACCATACATCCTCCTTGTCGCAAGGCATTGAACTCATTGAGTTGACGCTCAATTAATTCCTTAGATAGATACCTCTCCTGGAACTGTTCCTCAAACAGTTCCCATGACACGTCTTCAATGACCATGTTCAATTGTGGCAAGAGTGTCTTCCACCATAGAAGAGCGCTCCCCTTCAGTTGAAATACCACCATGCAAACCTTCACGTTGGAGGTATATTCACGAAGTTCAAAGCACATCACCATATTCTCCAACCATGCCTCGGCGGCTGCACCATCTGGGGCACCAAAGAACTAGGGAAACTTGACCTCTCGAGTTCTTAGTGAATGATATCGGTATCGACCGGAGCACGTGGTAGACCCTCAAGGGGTGTCAACTCCATGGCTTCATCTCTATCCAAATGGATGATCAATGCCTCAGACATCTGCTGAAAGGACCTCATCATCCCAACCACATCACCCACAACTACTTGTTCCTGCCCGACAACCTATTTGTCTCCCTGGGGGTTATACCCCTCGAGTGTTGATGCTACTGGGGGCGTCATGCCTCCTCCCCTAGCACCCCGTCGTCTTCCTCCGCAACATCCTCTAACCATGATTACTTGCATGAATACAAGTCAACTTAATTAGAAACATTATAATCAAATATCAAATCAATGGAAGTCATAGTGATCCCAAGTCACGGGTCGAACAGGATATGATACCATATGTAACATCCTCAGATTACGCCTAAGAAAATTCGGAGCACAAAGGTTAAAAAAAAAAATGATTAAGAATTCAACATCAACACTCGATCGTGACAATGCCTATTCAATAATCATAATTAAAGAAGTATCGTTTACTCATCAGGGAAATCAGTGGCGTCGCAATCACCGTGTCAACGAAGGATAGTGACACGTAAACATACATAACATAGCAGATTAGCACATCATAAAATCTTGAAGCAAATTACAACAACATTCAATCAGATAAAGATTATAAAATGACTACCCACCCAACCTACCCTGCAAGTTTAGGACCTCTAGGACACATAAGCAATGATGAAGCCCAGGTTCCAATTGATTTTAACCATTTATGATCTCAGGGATGGAGACTATTCTGAGGAATAAGAAGGTTTCTACATCCCACTAATCCCAATCAAGTACCAACTAACTATGCTAAATCAACAATATCATCAACAAGAATATTCATCAATCCCTCAGTCCTAATCCAAAATTAAACATGGTGTGTGAGTAATCAATTTCATAACACATCATAGACCATATTAAATACAAGGTGCGATATCATTTATTAGTTATATTCGAGGCACAATCTCAATCGCAAATGCAACCATCTTTCATAATAATTTTAATTTCTCACAAGAAGACTAATATTTAAAACCATACATTACATTAATATTCAATGCACGCAAGGAGTCTAATTACTCAACTATTCATACATCACATTATGGAATTGCACGCAAGCATTCTATTCAATTAATCCATCATTTATATATCAACAATTCAAGATGCATGATATATCAACCTTATTCGCAAGGCGCAAGAGAATAAAATTAATAAATCATTCTTATGACAACATTATTCTAAGGGTGTGAGTATAAACAACTTTATTTTTCAAGATGCGTGGGAGAACTAATTACTGAATTTAAGCTTAATCAACATCAATCCATTTCCAAGATACAACATATTATTCTATCACAATCAAAATCTTCAGCGATAAGGAAGTGCGTGAGAAGGAGGGTATCACATACAGAGTAATGAATCAAGCACATAATCATAGTCCAAACTTGAGTAGCTTAACTATTCATTTCATATTTAGGTTATCTTCTAGGAGGGTGTAAAGATAATTTGATCTACAATTTCATTAAGATCACCCTAGAAGATCAATGCCTTAATCTAAAACCACTTTTCATTATGCATCCATTTAAAAAAAACTAATGAAGGTCATTTATAAATAGAAATCATTTAATCATTTAATAATTAATGAAAATCATTTATAAAAAATAATGACAATCATTTATAAAAGGATAGGCTAGATACTTCATTTACTAACTTGCAATTACCTAGGTTCTAAACAACAACTCACATGTCTAAATGAAAATGATATTGAAATCAAGTAAAAAGGCATGATATCACTAAGATTATTATTAAATACAAATTATGGGACCGAGGCCCAATTTTAAGTCTTATTAAGAACCATTCAATCCATAGGATCTCATATAAAATCCCAACGCCAACTCAGTGCCCAATACCAAACACAAGGAGCAAGGAGGAGAGCCCACGGGCTCATATTTCTTGCACCACGCATCAACACAGGTGAGATACCAAAGGAGGGATTTACGCTAGGCAATGAAAATTGGAATCTTCTAAGTAAAGACAACAATAATTGTAGAGAAATAAAGAGGTATTTTCGTTGTACAAGCAATGAATTCGTTGGGCAATTAAAAATGAAATTGGATGAGTAAAAACAACATTAATCCTAGAGAAATGAAGAGGTATTTTCGTTCTACAAGAAATGGATTTGTTGGGCAATTAAAAACGAAATTGCAGAGAAATAAAACCATAATAATTGCATAGCAATAAAGAGGTATTTTCGTTGTACAAGAAATGGATTTGTTGGGCAATTAAAAATGAAATTGCAGAGAAATAAAAGCATAATAATTGCAGAGCAATAAAGAGGTATTTCCGTTGTACAAGCAATGTGTTTGCTAGGCAATTAAAAAGGAAATTGCAGAGAAATAAAACCATAATAAGTGTAGAGAAATAAAGAGGTATTTTCGTTGTATAAGCAATGGATTTGCTGGGTAATTAAAAATGAAATTGCAGAGAAATAAAACCATAATAATTGTAGAGCAATAAAGAGGTATCTTCGTTGTACAAGAAATGAATTTGTTGGGCAATTAAAAACAAAATTGCAGAGAAATAAAAACATAATAATTGCAGAGCAACAAAGAGTTATTTTCACTATACATAGCAATGAATTTTGTTGGGAAATTACAAACGAATTTGGCTGAGTAAAAGAAACCATAATCGCAGAGAAATAAAGAGGTATTTTCGTTGTACAAGAAATGGATTTGCTAGGCAATTAAAAACTAAATTGAAGATAAATAAAACAACATTAATCGCAGAGCAATGGAGCGGAATTTTCATTGTACAAGAAATGGATTTGTTGGGCAATTTAAAAATGAATTTGTAGAGAGTAAAAACAACATTAATTGCAGAGAAATAAAATGTTTGGTGAACTAGAGAGACATCCCCAAAATCGGTGTGTGGAAGCACGAGTTTGCAAAGAATAAATCACAATAATCACAGAGGCTAAGGATGGAATAAATGCCCAGGAGAGAATTCCTTGCTGGGAAGAGAAATGAACATACACTTATTATCCATGCATAGGAAAGCAGGGCATTTGAATCTAAATCTTTAACATTGGAGTGAAAGACAATCAATTCGTCTCCTGGATGACTGCTCAGGCACAGACTAATAAATTAAAAGATAAAAACACAATTTTCTTTGTATTAAAAACAACAACAACAAAAGCACAGTGAAGAATGTGCAATCACAGAGGAAGACGATGGAGAGTAAGAAATCGTGGGTATGGATGAGAAGAAATTTTAAATCATCTCTACATCAAATGGTTGGCAGCAAAATCGTTTTTGGGGTGGAGATAAAATATTTGTGTGAAGGTTCCATAAAATCTCAGATGTAACCACTAAATCAGAGTGGGGGTTTCACCCGGGAGGAAATGAGTTAGATAAGAAAGGATCATTCCAATAACTTACAAGAAAGAGTTTTCGAGGGATAAAATGAGACAATAACGCAATGATGAAAGCATAAGTCTGGGAAAATGTCTGATGGCGGAACAAATACAAAGATGGGATTACCGCAACGACATGCTTAATTAAATCTCAGCCAAAATATAAATATTTGATTAAAATTTCCCAGCAATGCATATGCAATAGAAATTAACTACATTTAAATTGAAATTTCATGAGTACAATCTCAATTTAGGATTACCGTAACCAGATACGAAGAGTTTAAAGTTGTTATTATGCGCTTGTTCTCCCTCATGTGTCCTTCTTGCTGACCGTGAATACCTCACTGGTACCTCCCATCGAATGCTAGGGGTACTCCTCTTCCCCCTGAGCCCCTTGAGCTGCAAAGGGGCCATACACAAAATACCATAGAATGGTAGCTCTCATCTCACCTCGCAAGGTTGAGCTACCACTTGTTACCCAAGCTAGGTATCCCAATTCCCACAAAAGAAACTCAGTGAAGAAAAAATTCGGTAGCGTAACGTTACACAAGCCAGATGTGATCCATAATCCTCCCCCGCCATCCTTTTTATAGAGTCTTCAAGTGATTAGTTTCCAAAACCCTCATTAGATTATTTTTTCATTTATTTAATTAGGAACCCCCCCGTACACATGTCGCCCAATCCCCTAGATGCACAAGGAAATTAATTTATTAATTAATTAAATTTTCCTATTTTCCTCACCCTCCTAAAAGCATTCCTAAAAATGTTCCTCGGTGTCCCACTATTCCCTTACAATTCTTAAATGACTTACGCATTACTTAAATCCTATTTGAGTTCATAAATAGAAAGTTCCAAAGGCTAGATTCATTACTAAGTTAGACATTCCCCTTTTTCTTTAAGTTTCTCCTTTTCTTTAAGTTTCCCCTTTTCCTTAGGTTTCCCCCTTTTCTTTAAGTTTCCATTTTTCTTAAAGTTTCCCCTTCTTATAACTAAGGTCAGAATTAGAAGGTTTGGACAAAAACAACCAAATACCCCTTTTTATTAATTAAACCTTTATTAAAATTTCTACTTTAATTATTAATTCTTGAATTTTCTTTACCCCCTTCCTGTTATATGTCTAATTAGTTTTTGTTTTGTTCTAAGGTTCTACTTAGAACTAGGTTATCAATTCACTACGATTGGCAACAATTATTAAGGGAAAAATTAGTTATTAAACTTTACTTATCACATCATTCATTTTAAGGCCGACCAGATCCTAAGGAGGCATAGTTTTCTAGGCACTAGGTTTATTAACTTACCAATTACAATCGCAACGTTCCCTTCAGGATTCACTACATGCTCCAAGGGTGCCACTCGCCTCTTTTTGTTTTCTTTTTGTGACGTGCCCTTCAAGACGCACTACATGCTCCAAGGGTTCCACTCGCCTCTTGCATGCCCCTAAGAATCATCGTGAGCAACTGTCACAGTCTACCCTCACGACATCATGGGTCTTATCGAACTAGGCAATCGTTAACCTACAGCTCAAGCCACGAAGAGAGTGCTAGTAGGTTGTGGCAGGGCTACTTCCACACCTCTCCCTCAATGTCTCTGGTTGTCATGCGTGACCTCTTTTCTCCAAATGTGAGTCTAGTTAGCAAGCTATCGTCAGCCTGCAACCATCAATGAATCATGTCAGCAATAACAATCAACATCATAATATCTAATCATATATACATATGTCACATCAACACCATTCAAACCCTAATAGCCCACTCCCTGAATCGATCCAAAGTCCAAGGGGTTTCATCGATGCCTCGGCATCCTCAACGTCCAGATTCATGCACACTCAGGAGAACCCAGTCAATAGTTGTTAGGGTCCTAACCCGCACATAGGTAGAACAATATATTCAGATGTAATAAAGGTCAATATTAATAAGGCCTTTCAATAAAATAGAATAGGGCAGATGTAAGAAGACCTAATAGAATCTTCCGCTTCTAGAAGGATCTTCTTCTAGATGCCTCTTTTTAGTATAAATAGGATTCGAGGGTATGAGAATCCTAACTTGGATATTATTGTAATAAATCTATGCTCAACTGGAGGTTGCCCCCTTGAAGAGGCCTGTGAACATTGCTTTTATATTCAAAGTGTTATTTATGTTATTATTCTCATATCATTTCAGTGCTATTGTGGTGAATGTTCTGGTTATATTGTTGTTATTCTACCATTTCTAGCATTTTATTTCTGCTCTGCATACATTTTATATCTGGTATATTACAAGTGGTATCAGAGCACTTTCCTCGGCAGAAATTTTGGATTAAATTTTATTTTTTTCAGGGTAGAGACGTATTTTGGCATCCTTAAGACATAGAGATCTGTCGTTACGCTCATAAACCCGCAGTTGAGGGATTCATACACGCAGGAAATACAAGTGGTACTTAAGCGCACATCTATTGGTCACCCTTGCAACCCCTATTAGTACCCCTTCGAGTGGTAGCACATCAGACAACACATGTGTACGGATCATCATAGATTACCTGAAAGCCCTCTTTAGATAAATCAATCTGTCGCTTGACTACTATAGTGTCACCGAGAACAACACTTGGGAAGATACTCTCTAGTACCTGGGTAGTCGGGTAGTATGGCTAAGGGTATGGTCTATCCTCCTTAGTTAGTTCCCTAAGATATTGGGCCGAGTACTACTGTTGGACCCCACACGTATATCAAAGCGCTATAGCACATGGCAAACCCTTGTCTATAGAACGCTTGAATACCTAACCCTTGGGGATAGAAACATAAACAAATTAAAACAGACAAGATCTATTGTTGCACAACTGTGTTCAAGTTGCCAAGTAAATACACATTTCTTTCTGGTTAAGCATTTGGGCATTTCCTCTCTGCAGTATTCTTCAAACTGGATTCTAACTCTGCCATTTCTATCATTTTATTTATGTTCTACATATTTATTATATCTGGTATCTTGCAAGTGGTATCAGAGCACTTTCCTTGGCAGAAATTGTGGGAATTGTTTTTTCAGGGTAGAGACATATTCTGGCATCTTTAAGCCACAAAGATCTGTCGTTACGCACATAAACCCATGGTTGAGGGATTCATACATGCAGGAAATACAAGTGGTTCTTAAGCGCACATCTGTTGGCCACCCTTGTAACCCCTGTTGGTACCCCTTCGAGTGGTAGCGCATCAGACAACACCTGTGTACGAATCGGCCTAGATTTCCTGAAGCCCTCTTTAGATAAACCTATCAGCCACCAGACTTCTATAGTGTCACCAAGAACAACACTTGGGAAGATACTCTCTAGTACCTGGGTAGTTAGGTAGTACGTCTAAGGGTACGATCTATCCTCCTTAGTTAGTGCCCTGAGATATTAGGCCGAGTACTACTGTTGGACCCTACATGTATATCAGAGAGCTATAGCATAGGGAAAACCCTTATCTGTAGAACCCTTGAATACCTAACCCTTGGGGGACAGAAACATAAACAAATTAAAACAGACAAGATCTATTGTCACGCAACTGTATTCAGGTTGCCAAGTAAATACACATTTCTTTCTGGTTAAGCATTTGGGCATTTCCTCTCTGCAGTATTCTTCAAGATGGAGTCTAGATCTTCGCCCTTATCACATTCATCCATACAATTTTTCGGTAAAATTTTTTACCCCGCCCTCCCCTTTTCAATTCCCCCTTCCTCATGGCCCATACCCGTAGCCAAGAATTGGAAGCTCACTTCAACACCTTGCAATTTGGTCTCATCGAGACCCAACAAGAATTGAAACAACTCAGTGCCAATGTTTTCGCCATCAATACAACCATGCAATCCTCAAGGGAGGAAATCAAACAAGACCTCACCACCCAACTTGAATCAGTATTTTCGGCACTCTGCACCAAACTACATATCCCTACAGATAACACTTCCTCTTCCTCACCTCCACATACTGAAGGTGACCATTCGCCTCATTCCCATAACTTTAAAAACCATCACTTTCAATGTGACCTACGCCTTCCGCGAGTGGATGTGACCAAATTTGATGGCTTGGATCCCATTAGTTGGGCAACCCAAATGGAACATTATTTCTCTTTATACGGCATTACAGATGACTTGGCCAAACTCCGGTATGGTGTTCTCCATCTAGATCAAGAACGTTGGCAATGGTGGCAATGGATAAAAACTTCTCGTCAAGGGTATATTGCTTGGACACACTTTGTGGCAGAGCTTTATGAACGCTTTGACACTGACACCAACCATTTGGGTCATTTTACAAAGTTGAAACAATTAGGAACAATGGAATACTTTATAGCTTCCTTTGAGCACTTGGATTTTAGAACAAAGGGCATGTCTTATTCCTTTTTCTGAGAGTGTTTTATCAGCGGCCTCAAGGATGATATTCGGGCCCATGTCCTCATGGCTCAGCCTCAAAATTGGGTGGAGGCTACTAAAAGAGCTAAAGAAGCACAACAGATTGTATCTTCTCAAAACTGAAAACCCTCCTTTATCCCTCGCCCTAAACCAGTAAATCCCACTACTCCCTCTGCTCCACTAAAGATCCAAAAATTGACCAGGACTAAAATGGTTGAACGCCAACTCAAAGGCCTTTGTTATAACTATGATGACAAATATTTCTCGGGCCACAAGTGTAAAGAACAAAATATTTTTATGGTCGTCTCCGAGGATATTTCAGAAGAGGATGTAGAAACTCCCTTTATGTCTAAGTCACTTGAATCCACTGACATAACCCCTCCCTCATACCCTCCCAAAGTAGAACCGGTCATTTCCCTCAATTCTCTCACTGGCTTATCCGCTCCCCAAACCCTCAAGCTAATCGGTTACATCAAGCATCGGAAGGTCATCATTCTGGTTGATAGTGGCAGCACCCATAATTCTATTCATCACCGCATCACCCTAGAAACTCATTGCTACATCCATGCCATCAATCATTTCTAAATCATGATCGCCAATGGTGGTTCCATGAAATGTGGAGGGCGTTGTGAAAATTTGCCTCTCCAAATTGGTGACTACCACCTGAAATTCCATATGTTTGCTATCAACATGGGAGGTTGTGACATTGTATTGGGTGTAGACTAGATAAGGACTTTGGGTCCCATTCTCATGGATTTTAAATACTTAAATATGAAATTTGACCAGGAGGGCCACCAATATAAGTTCCAAGGCATCACCATCGGTTCACCTAAGATCATTAGTTCCCATCGCATGGAAAATCTTCTCAAAAAAGGTCATTTTGGTGGTATCACCCAACTCCATGACATACAAGCAACAGAGACACCCTCGGTCCTGCAAGACCTCCAAGCCATCATTTCTAAACATCAATTGGTCTTTTCCACTCCCCAAGGACTGCCTCCTTCTTGTGGTGTTCATGATCATTCCATTCCCCTAGTACTCGGAAGCCTTCCTCCCAATATCATTCTGTATCGTCACCCCTTTTCCCAAAAAAATGAAATTGAGAAAATGGTCCAGGAACTCCTTAATGCAGGCGTTATCCACCCTAGTACGATCCCCTACTCTTCTCATGTGGTCATGGTCCTGAAGAAATAAGGTTCTTGGCGAATGTGTCCTGACTTTCGTTCCCTCAACAAACTTACCATCAAAGACAAATTCCCCATTCATATCATTGATGACCTCCTGAATGAATTGAGTGGTGCCCAATTCTTCACTAAAATTGATCTTCGTTTGGCCTACCACCAGATACGTATGAAAGAGGTAGACATTCCCAAGACTACCTTTAGAACTCATCATGGCCACTATGAGTTTTTTGTCATGCCCTTTGGCTTGTGTAATGCCCCGTCCACCTTCCAAAGCCTCATGAATCATGTCTTCCGTCCTTTTCTCCTCCATTTTTTCTTGGATTTCTTTGATGATATCCTTATCTATATAAAAACCTGGACATATCATCTTGCTCATGTGGATCGAGTTCTCCATCTACTCTCTCAGCACCAACTTTTCCTGAAACAGTCTAAATGTGCTTTTGGCACCTCAAAAGTAGAATACTTGGGTCATCTGGTTGGAAAAGATGGCGTTAGGGTGGATCCTAAAAAATTTAAGTTATGAAAGACTGGCCTCACCCAAATACTCTTAAGATCTTGCGTGGATTTCTGGGCTTAACAGGGTATTATCGCAAGTTTGTTCAGAATTATGGGAAGATTGCAGCACCTCTCACTGCTCTCCTAAAAAGGAACTCTTTCACTTGGACTCTAGCTGTTGCTAAATATTTTAAAACCTTGAAGATGGCCATGTGCACCACTCTATTCCTCGCCCTTCCCGATTTCACAAAGACCTTTGTGTTGGAATGTGACGCCTCAGGGAAAGGAATTGGTGTTGTCCTTATGCAAGAGGGTTGACCTTTGGCCTTTACCAGCAAGCAACTATCTGAAAGAAATCTAGGAAAATCCATCTATGAAAAGGAAATGTTGGCTATTATGCATGTCATTGATCTGTGGCACCCTTATCTATCGGGGCAACGTTTCCAAATTAATACAGACGATCAAATCCTCAAGTATTTTCTAGAACAACACATTTCCTCTCCAGAACAACAAAAATGGGTGACTAAACTCTTTGGATATGATTATGAGATCATTTATAATAAAGGAAAAGACAATGTGGTTGCGGATGCACTTTCCCGGAAATATGAAGATGAAGGATCCCTTTTTTTCTCTTTCATTCATTGTACCAGATTGGCTCCAAGTTGTTTGCAAGAATGGCTACAAGATCCCAAAAGTTCGCAATTGATCCAACAATTGTAGTCCAAT
Organism: Picea engelmannii; assembly: GCA_009831015.1. Taxonomy (NCBI): domain Eukaryota; kingdom Viridiplantae; phylum Streptophyta; class Pinopsida; order Pinales; family Pinaceae; genus Picea; species Picea engelmannii. The sequence goes on along the minus strand of ML796246.1, from coordinate 286,899 downwards.
GCTCCAACTTCCCCAAGGTACTCTTGGCTCCATGATGAACTTCGATACAATGTCTGTTTGTATTTAAGTAAACAATTAAAGCTTAAATCCATGGTACTTTCTGAGCTTCATGCTACACCCACAGCAGGGCACTCTGGGTTCACCAAAACCTATGACAGGGTCAAACATTCCTTTTTCTGGGATGGTATGAAATAGGACATTCGTAATTTTGTAGTTGAATGTCCTATTTCACTACAACCACTCCCGATTCCACCTGCTATTTGGAAGGATATCCCTATGGATTTTATCACCGGCTTACCCAAATTGGGAAATAAATCCGTCATCATGGTGGTTTTTTATCGCCTTTCCAAGTATGCTCATTTATGCACCATTCAACACCCGTTTATAGCATCCACAGTGGCTCAAATTTTCATGGATCAGGTCTTCAATCTTCATGGCATGTTGCACTCTATTGTTTATGATCACGACCCAACTTTCACAAGCAATTTTTGGCAAGAACTGTTCAATATACAAGGCACCAAATTGTATCTCAGCACAGCTTATCATCCCCAGACTAATGGCAAAACGGAAGTTGTCAACAAGTTTTTGGAAACATATTTGAGGTGTTTTGCCTCAGAAAAGAAAAATCAGTGGGCTCAATGGTTACCCCTGGTTGAATGGTGGTACAACACTTCATACCATACAGCTACATGCATGACTCCTTTTGAAGCGGTATATGGACAGAAGCCACCTTCAGTTCTTTCATACTTATCGGTTGCCTCGAAGGTCTAGGAGGTTGACCTAACACTTACATCTCGAGAGGCTATTCTCCATACCCTCAAAGAGAACTTGGTCATGGCATAGAATTGCATGAAGCAACAAGAAGATCAAGGTTGCTCTGAACGTTAATTTGCATAAGGGGATCAGGTGTTTCTTCGACTGCAACCTTACAAGCAAACTTCCCTCAAGGCCGAGCATTATCAGAAGATAGCGCCCAAATTTTATGGTCCTTATACCGTTCTCAAGCATGTGGGACAAGTAGCCTATCAATTATCTTTTCCCATCCAATCGAATCTACATCCTATTTTTCATGTTTCATGCTTAAAGAAGGTGATTGGAGCTAAGTGCCAAATTCAAACCAACCTTCCAGAGTTAGTTGAAGAAGGATCCATTTGGCTATAGCCAGAAGCAGTTTTGGACCAACGTGAGTGGCGCCTATGTCAGAGAACCATCAAGGAAGTGTTAGTCCAGTGGAAATATACAACTCTAGCAGACGCCACTTGGGAACCAACTACCATTCTGCAGCAATTTCCTCATCTCAAGCCTTGAGGACAAGGTTGTTTTTAAGGCAGCGGACATGTTAGGGTCCTAACCCGCACATAGGTATAAAAATATATTTGGATGTAATAAAGGTCAATATTAATAAGGCCTTTCAATAAAATAGAATAGAAAAGATGTAAGAAGACCTAATAGAAGCTTTCGCTTCTAGAAGGATCTTCCTCTAGATGCTTCTTTTTAGTATAAACATGAGTCGAGGGTATGAGAACCCTAACTTGGATATTATTGTAATAGAGCTCTGCTCAACTGGAGGTTGCCCCCTCAAAGAGCCCGTGAACATTTCTTTCATATTCAAAGTGTTATTTATGTTATTATTCTCATATCATTTCAGTGTTATTGTGGTGAATGTTCTGGTTATATTGTTGTTATTCTGCCATTTCTAGAATTTTATTTTTGTTCTACATACATTTTATATCTAGTATATTACAATAGCTCATGTCTATGTAAATACAAAAAAAATAAGATATCATCAAATCCACAATATATCATAATCATAATCACAACAACCAATCATATAAAGAACCAGATCACTTGCATGCAAGTGTCCTCAAAGAATAAGTCTTCTCAGTGCGTGCAAGAGCGGGATGTTACAAATTTCAATTCATTTTAGGTGTAAATTTATTCATTATAACAACTTATTAACACAAGGAAATTTAAAAAAGGAACAACACAAGTGGATTTCTCGAATCCAAGCATATCATATTTTGATATCCTTAATAAGAAGGGTAAGGATAATAATGTTTTCCATTCCTTATCTTGACATGATGAGCCACCCATATTTCATTCCATATTAGTTATCCAACCTAATGTGTTACATGATATCCTCTCTGACTACATACAGGGTCCCCTTACAATGTAGCCTTAACAGGAGATTCTTGATCGCAAGAGAGACAAACCTTGGACTATTTAGAATAGTTTTATACTCTTTAAAAATTGCATCTATTTTAGGGTTGGATATCCCCTTATTACACAATCTCTTAAGCACAAACACGCCTCTCCCTCTATTGGTCAAGTGGGATTCAACAAAACTTATTAGAATGTGTCCTCTTTCTTTTATTGGCATGGAAGTCTTATGTTGAGTGATTTGTGGTTGAATGTGACACTTAATGGAACAACAAGGTGGAAATTTTTCTATATATTGGTCTTCTCCAACCCAATTCTATCCCAAAATAGAAATGGGAAGATATATCTATGGACTTCATTGCTCGACTACCTCTCTTCAAAGCTAAGGATGTTATCTTGTGGTGGTTGATCATTTAACCAAGTATGCCCATTTCATTCACTTGACTACCAAGTTAATATCTTCTAGAGTTGTTTATTTAGTCTTCAAGAATGTGTATAAACTCCATGGGCTCCCTTATTGTATCATTTGTGACCAAGATCCCAAATTTTCCACTAACTTTTGGAAATAACTAAACAAATTATTGGGATTCACCTTCAATATGAATAGTTCATATCAACCTAAATAAATGGGAAAAATGAGGTGGTTAAAAAGTGCTTGGAAGGATACCTTTGAAAACTAGTGGGTGAAATGGTTACATCTTGTGGAATAATAATACAATACCACCTACCACTCTTCTATAAAAATGAACCCCTTCAAGAAATTATATGGATATGATCCCCCTTAACCAAAGGATTGGGTTTGCTACTATTGAAACTCTATAGAATATGCAAACCATCATTTTCATATTGAAGGATACATTGGTGATGGTCATGAAATGAATTATGTAGTAGGCATATTAGCACCAAATATAATGTCAAATTGTAGTGGGTGATATGGTATCTGTTCAGTTACAACCTTATAAGTAGACAACCTTACATAAGCAGGACAAGAAAAAGTTAAAACTTTCATTTTATGGGCCTTAAAAAGTGTATGTGGTGGTTTGAGAGGTGTTGTAACACACCCACTATCGTAATTTAAAAATTTCGGGGTTAATCTCCCACAAATGAGAAATCTCCAGAAACCTGCATTAGCGAAATGCCAATCCTTGGTTCAATATCGGGATTCGGGGTTTCTAGTGTCAAAATTCATTCAC
>ML796246.1:268150-281439 GCA_009831015.1 Picea engelmannii | reverse complement strand
TGCAATAAATTCAAACTATCATTTACATTCATTGACCTCTTCCTGCAGGTCCATTTACAACACACATTCATACTTATGAGTTTTGCCATAGTCCTTGGCCAGTTCAGTTATATTTACAATCTGGGGGAAACAGGGTGTTACAGGTGTCATACACATTATACATTATAAATAAGAGAATAATTCATTATGTATTTGATGTTTCAATCTTAAATAAAAAGCTAAGCAAGGACATAATTGCATAGATAAAGATATCATTAATAGATGAGAAAGGAAAGTTGGTATTGGAACTTGAAGTTATTTTGGAGGGATGAGTGTGAAAGCTCTATGGGAATGAAATTTCATAGTATAAGATAAAGTGGAAAGGTTTGGATGAGGAGAAAGTGATGTGAGAGATAGAGGTATTTCTGGACAGTCATAATAATATAGACTCATTGATACAAAGCATGCTTCCCAAAGAACCGTTGAAGAAAAAAATCCTCCTTTATCTTTTTTCATTGTAGATATATTTATGTTATAGCTCACTTGGTTCAAGTAGTACTTTTGTAAGAAAGGGTCTTGGGTTAAAATATTGCACTCTATTTTTCAAGTGACTTTATTATAAAGTGCATGTCACTTATATTATAAAGTCTTGTCACTTAAGTTGTCAATTTTCCAGTCTCTTTATTATAAAGTGCATTTCACTTAAAGATTTGAGGGAAATGGTTTTTTAAAGGGGAGGGCATATGTTAGGATCTGATCCTAACCCCTCTCCATGGGTCATTAGTTAGTAGGATATTTTTTCTATTTAATAAAGCTCGACATCAGTTAATAAGGACTAATAAATAAAGAACAATAAGTCAATGTAAGAAGACCTAATAGAAGCTTTCGCTTCTAGAAAGATATTCCTCTAGAATTTTCCTTAGAAGGTGTAATTAGTATAAATAAGAGTAGGAGGCATTGGATATTTTGTCTTGGATATTATTGTAATAGATATAGTCTATGTTGGAGGTTTCCCCCTCGAAGAAAAAAGTGAACATTGCTATCATAATAAAATTTGTCTTCCTCGTGATTATTCTCGTGTTATTTTTGTGTTATTCTTATATTTTTCTAGATATATCATTATGATTTTGTCATTTCCTACTAGCTATTTTATGTTAATCATAATATATTGTAGCAGGAATATTACAAGTGGTATCAGAGCTATTTCCAGGGCAAAACTTGTGGGCTAAAATTTTTTAAGGGTAGAGACGTAGTCTAGCATATTTAAGTTATAGAGATCTATCGTTATGTGCATAAACATGCTATTGGGGAGTCATAATGGTGTAGACCCCCACCCTCACATGTGGTCCACTGACCTCCCGGTCAAGGATATTCAAATTTGTTGAGTCGGATTGACTCTTCAGGCCCATGTTGAGCCCTCAAATTCCCATACACAGGTCCTTTTCCTTTGAGCAGGCCTGAATAAATACCCACGGGCATTTTTCTCTAAACCCCCTTTACCTTTAAAATTGAATTTGAGCTCTAGCCCTCTATCAGGGCAGAAACCCGATATAACCTTGGTTGGGAACATGCACCTATCAAATCGCGCTACCACGGGGCTTCGAAGCTTCGAGAAACTTGCAACCCTTAGCACCTACTTCTTCCCAAATTGTCAGTCCTTCGAACCACCTTAATCCACTGACACGTTGCTTCGCCAACGAACAACCCCGATTTGAATTCGGGCCCCAGGACTTTGGCAATTCCCACTCCTTTGTGCTTCACACCGCTGAATGTGTGAAGTCCAAAGGACTTCCACGATTATCCCTCATGCTAATTATCTTGATCTAATGACTGTTGTAGCCTACACTCATATCCAATGGTGCCTGTAACTCCTCCACGCTACTATGCTCTCCTCCCAAACTTGGGATATTTCAAAAATACTCAAAGGTTGCCACCTTTGAACCTCCCTCTACAAGGAATTCTTAGAAACATTTTCTCTCTTGAGATTTGTTCCTCTGAGGGTTTATAGACCTTGGGAGCACTACCTTTATGGTTCCCTTAAACACTCGGAACTTCAAACTTAGAAAATTCTTTCTAAGTTCCTCCTATGCACTCCTTGCACTTGTTCACCTCGAGACTCTGAAGGTCTCTAAGAACCTTTCACACACTTATTTCACTTCACCGGTTCACTCCTCAACACTTAGCTCAGTGTCGGCCCTATGCACACCTTGCATGGGACTTCTTCAAACTTCACTCTCCTCCAAGAAATTGTGCACTCCTTGCAGACTTCCTGCAAAACTCCCCTCTATATATTTTGAGCTTTAGAGTCCTATCAGTGAATCTCAGCCCTGGCACTCCTTGCTGGAACTGTGCACTCCTTGCATTGAATCTTTGCAAAATTTCAAGTTATTTCCCCTCAAATTCATATTCGAACTTGACTCGACCTTCACACTCCTTGTGGGCACGGTGCATTCCTTGCATTGAATCTTTCAAGAAGAGAAACAATTGAAACTTACATAAACCAGCTTACATGTTTACACTCACATCCATGAAAACATACTCAAGCATATAAACACATAAAACAGAGAAAAATGGAAAGAATACATCACATGTACTCGAATGAACTCAGAAATTGAGAACACCATACAGAAAATAGATAAGTATAGAGAGTAATATCATAAACAGGAAAAACTTATTTTCTGTTGTCTCTAAATATATATATAGATGTTTACAAATATTGGACTGCAACAGAGTCTCAGTGCTTCCTTTCCTCTTTTGATCTCTCCTCTCAAACTCTCTCTCCCTACTCGAATAATCCATTTCGATACAAGATATTTTTACAAAAAAGGGGCTCCTCAAGCTCTCCCTCCAACTCACCTAACTCTCGTTAATTACATTCAATGGACATCTAGTCCGAATTGGATCTAGATCCCATTATCTTGTCAGCCATTAAAGGTGACCTTATCTACATCCTGTACAAAGGCATCGATTTGGATCTTCCAGCCTTACATCATTTAATGGCGTTTTAATTACATTAAAAATTTTAAAAAATGAGGGAAGAATGAGAGGGTTGGTGCCTCTCCCCTTCTTAAATGTGCTTTGATGTGTTGGAATGCTAGCGCATTGTTGAGGTGGAGTGATGATCCTGCATCATACTCCACTATTGGGAAAATCATGAGCCCTTTCTCATGAGCTCCTTTGCTCTGTTATTGAAATCCCCCTGGATCCCAAACTCTCTTTTGAATCTATTCACCTACTCCTCTTCCTTGTTGTCATTGTTATTGTTTCCCTGTCGCTGCAAGTTCCTCCTTGGTCAACCTCCTCCTCTAGCCAACTGTTTCCTGTGTTGATTCAAGCATTAGCCTCCTAATCCTTTCAATCACCTCTTGCAGTTTCTCTGCTAGTTGGCTCTCCTTGTGCAGTCTTCTCAGCTGCAATTATTCTTCCTCATACACATCAAAGGGACGATCAACTTGATCTCTTTTTCTACCTTCATATTTTGTGGCATTAGCTTTCCACCTTGTTGCAGACTCCAGTTCTATAGCCTCATCACTAAGTTGTTGCTCACCTTCCTCCTCTAACAGATTGTTCTCTTCCATCTCCTCTTGTGTTCATTCCACTCCAGCCTCCTCTAGTTGTTCCTTGGGATAGTATACTCTTCCATCTATCTCCAACTTAGTATGTTGTATGTGTTGACTTTGTAATTTTACCTTTTTTTCCGGGGCTTCCAGTTCATCACACAGATAATCAAAATCCATGATACCTATTTCTTCTTTTGTTGCAAGCTTTAGTGTTGCAGTCATCTCCTATTTAGCTTCCTAGATGAAACTTCTGAGAAATTTTGTTGAGTGCTCTTCTCCTTGTCTCATCTATTGGGAATATTTTAATGTCTTCTCATTCTCCTCTTTTATGAAAGTCACAACTGGCTGTCTTTTTGTTGTTGTCTCTGCAACACATGCTCTAGCCTCAACTGGGTTATGTGGTAGGAATATATTGATTCCCCCAATGATCAGAATGCATTTATGATCCTCCTCCATCAACTCTCCTTGTTGATATGAACTCTCAATTGAGTTCATGATACTTTCAAATAGTCTCTTCTCCTCTCCCTTGCCCACCTGGAAATATGGGACTCCTCCTCTGCACTCCTGGAAGCCTATGAGATCAATTGTTCTCACTTCATTGCCTACTTGGAAATGTGATAGTTCACTCTTTCACTCCTGGAATTATACAAGATATATGTTTGATCTCCTCTCCTCATCACTGAGGGTCTTCCTAGTCTCTGGCTCGCAAAGGGAAATCATCTCCTCTATACCACTGAGGTTTTCAGTTTCCCTCACCCATCTTCTCAACACTTGTTGTTTCCTCCTGGCCAACAACTTTTGAACAGGCCACCTAGATTTCCTTTTCAGAGGCCACTCATACCTCCAATGTACCTGTGGTTCTTCTTTCATCTTCAATGCTAACATGTCCATTTCTGCTCTTATCTCACTGAGATCCTTGTCAATTTCTACTTTGTTTTTATGATGGAGGTATCCTCTTTATCTACCTCTCCTATGGAATTTCGTAGACATTTTCTCTTTTCCCCAGCCCACCTGGTTGTCTTTTGTTTAGTCTACAACTGATAGAACCTCCATCTTTTACTACATCCCACCTATCTTTCAAATGTTTGTTGCAAACTTGTAAACAAATCTTCACAACGCATTTCACTCTGTCTTCACCTTCTCTTTCTTTTCTTTCTATCTATAGACAGAATTTGGGCTCTGATACCACTTTGTTGGTATAAGAGTATCTCCTCTATCTACTCTTTTTCCTATGATCTATAAACAAAATCGAGCTCTGATACCACCCTGGCACAGACCCCCACCCTCACCTAGGGTCCACTGACCTCCTGGTCAAGGATCTTCAAATTTTTTGAGTCGGATTGACTCTTCAGGCCCCTAAAGAGTGCTCAAAATCCCATACATGGGTCCTTTTCCTTTGAACAGGTCTAAACAAAGACCCGCAGGCATTTTCCTCTAAACCCCCTTTACCTTTAAAATTGAATTCGGGCTCTAGCCCTCTATCTCGGGCGAAAACCCCATATAACCTTGGATGGCATCAGGCACCTGTCAAAGCACGCTACCACGGGGCTTCATAGATTTGGGAAACTTGTAACCCTTAGCACCTAATTTTTCCCAAATGGTCAGTCCTCCGAACCAGCTTAATCCACTAACACATTGCTTCGCCAATGAATGGCCCCAATTCGAATTTGAGCCCCAGGACTTCGGTAATCCCCACTCCTTTTCTCTTCAAACCATTGGATGCATGAAGTCCAAAGGACTTACATGTTTATCCCTGGTGCTACTTCACCCTATCTAATGGTCATTGTAGCCTACACCCAAATCCAATGGTGCCTGTAACTCCTCCTCCACGCTATTGCGCTCTCCTCCAGAACTTGGGATATTTCAAAAATACTCAAAGGATACAACCTTTGAACCTCCATATGAAATCTCAACCACTTGGTCACTATGTTGGTATTCTTATAAACACTTTCTCTCTTGAGCTTTGTTCCTCCGAGGGTTTATAGACCTTGGGAGCACTTCCTCTACGGTTCCCTTGAACACTCGAAACTTCAAACTTAGAAAATTATTTCTAAGTCCCTCTTATGCACTCCTTGCACTTGCTCACCTAGAGACTTTGAAGGTATTTGAGAACCTTTCACGCACTTCTTTCACTTCACTGGTTCACTCCTCAACACTTAGCTCAATGTTGACCCTATGCACACCTTGCACGGGACTTCTTCAAACTTCACTCTCCTTCGAGCAACTGTGCACTCCTTGCATTCTTCCTACAAAACTCCCCTATATCTCTCCTGAGCTTTAGAGTCCTGTTAGTGACTCTTGGCATGTGAACTCCTTACGGTCACTGTGCACTCTTTTCACTGAAGCTTTGCAAAATTTCAATTTATTTCCCCTCAAATTTAGAGTCAAACTTGACTTGGCCTTCGCACTCCTTGCGGGCACTATGCACTCCTTGCATTGAATCTTTCAAGAAAAGAAACAATTGAAACTTACAGAAACCTTACAGGTTTACACTCACATCCATGAAAACATACTCAGTCATATAAACACATAAAAAAGAGAAACATGGAAATAAGACATATGTACTCGAATGAACTCAGAAATTGAGAACACCATACAAAAAACAGATAAGTATAGACAGGAATATCATAAACAGGAAAAATTACTTTTGTATTGTCTCTGAATGTCTATACAGATGTTTACAAAGACTAGACTGCAACAAAGTTTCAACACTTCCTTTCCTCTTTTGAGCTCTCCTCTACAAATCTCTCTCCCTACTCGAATAATCCATTTCGATACAAGATATTTTTACAAAAGAGGGGCTCCTCGAGCTCCCCCTCCAACTCACCTAACTCTAATTGATTACATTGAATTACATTCAATGGAAATCTAGTCTGAATCGTATCTATATCCCATCATCATGTCATCCATTAAAGGATACCTTATTTACAGCCTGTACAAAGGCATTGATTTGTCTCTTCCAGCCTTACATCATTTAATGGCATTTTAATTACATTTTTAAAACAGACAACACATGTATATGGATCGGCCTAGGAATCCTAACGCCCTCCATAGATAAACCGATCAACATCCTAATTGTTATAGTGTCACTGAGAACAACACTCAAGAAGTGAATCTCTAGTACCTGTGTAGTTGGGTAGTACGGCTATGGGTACGATCTAGCCTCCTTAGTTGGTGCCCTAAGATATTAGGTCGAGTACTACTGTTGGACCCCACATGTATATAAGAGAGCTATAACACAGGGAAAACCATTGATTGTAGATTCCCTGCAAACCCTAACCCTTGGGAATAGAACAGAGAAAGAAAAGACAAGCTCTATTGTAGTGCAACCTTGGCGTCTTCATTGGGGTTGTGAAATTACTACACCTTTTTTCCTTTTAATAATTTGGGCATTTTTCCTCTGCAGTATTATTCATTTCAGAGTATAACTCCACAAGATTAAAAAAAAACGCTTGGGCCTTTCAGCACCCTTATTTGTGACCTATCCCATTGCATTCCTCTCTTCATTATGATCGCAGTGGTACCCTTCCATTTTAAGCCTTTTTTTTCTGTAGACCCAACCCCCTCTAGGGCATCTTTTTTGAGACCTATCCCATTGGATTCTTCTCTTTATACTAATCAATCGGGTACCTATTATTTTTAATCCCATTTTTTCCATCCTGACACCTTCATTGCTACATAAGCCTTCACCATTCCTACCACTCGCTATGAGTCCCAAGAAACATTAGAGGATAGAATGTTCCACCTGGAACAACAAATTGTCGACAACATGGCTTCCCTCTGCAATGAATTTACCATGGCCCTTGACCAACAAGTCAACAAATTGGTACAACTCTTCGGGGGTAAGAATGTTGAGCCAAACCTAGAAGAACTTCAGTCTTCTCATTATGAACATACTCAATCATTCTGCTCCCCTTGGGGTTCTCCACCTTTTTGGAATAAGGTGCCCAAAGTTGACATGCATAAATTTGATGGTTCCAACCCAGCTGGGAGGATTTCTCAAATGGAACAATACTTCTCCCTTCATGATATTCGAGATGATGAGACCAAAATCCATGTAGGTATTTTGTACTTGGATCAAGAAAACTGGAAGTGGTGGCAGTGGCATAAGCAATGTTATCTAGGACCTCCCAATTGGAACATGTTCTCCAAAGCATTTTGTGCCCGTTTTGATAGGGAATCACAATTTTTGGGCTGACTCACTAAGTTTCACCAAACTGGATCTATCACAAACTTCATCACAACATTTTAACAATTGGTTATTTCTATCGAGGGCTTATCTGATGAATTTTACCTTGAATGTTTTATCGGTGGTTTAAAAGAAGTTATCAAGGATCGTGTGAACATGCATCATCCTACTACCTCGTTGAAGGCATGTCAATTATATAGGGGACCATAGACCATCCTATAGGCTCCATCCCTGAAGGCTTCATTTACCACCCATCCTCACCCAAGGGCCACCCCTACTCCGACCCAAAATTTGAAGGTCCAAAAGGTCTCTACCATCAAAATGGAGAACGTCTTAAGCAAGGCCTTTGCTACTATTGTGATGAAAAGTATGCACCAAGAAATACATGTAGAGATCAAAATTTGTTCCTGATTGATGCCTCAACTTCCTCTCCCTATGACGACATCCCATCAGATGAGTTTTTAGACCAAGTAGCAGTTTACCCAAGTAATCATGTCGAAGATCTAGTTGTCACATCGATGGAATCTTTGGACCAATCATATTGCTTCGTTCACTCTCAGGTATTTTGGCCCCACATACATTGAAGATCAAGGGATACATTAAAAATAGGCCAGTTTTGGTATTGATTTATAGTGTTAGCACCCATAATTTTATTCATAGCAGGCTCATTGATGATATCCATTGCTTTGTCTTCCCTGTTTCTAATTTTCAAATCCTCATCGCTAATGGTGGTACTATGAAGTGTGGGGTCCTCTATGAGAATTACAAACTCCAAATGGGTGATTACCATCTCAAAACCCACATGTTATCTATTTCCATGGGTGGTTGTGATATTGTATTAGGCATGGAATGGATTCTCACTCTAGGGTCGATCATAATGGATTAACAATAATTATATATGAGCTTCACCCAAGAATCTCACCCCTATACTCTCAGGGGTCTCCAAGAGAGCTCTCCTGAAATCATCAACTCTCATAGGATGGAAAAACTCTTGAAGAAAGGAAACCATGGTGTGATTTCTCAATTTAATTCCATCCAGGTCACTGAATAGACCTCTTAGGTAGTTCCTCCTAGCTTGTAAATCATCTTGGGAAAGTACCCCAATATATTTGAGATTCCTATAGCCTTACCTCCTACCAGGGGTGAGCATGATCATAAAATCCCTCTCCTTCTAGGTAGTCAACCCCCTGATGTACGTCCTTACAAATACCCCTTTGCTCAGAAAAATGAAATAGAAGAGATGGCACAAGAATTACTAGAGTCAAGGGTAATTTTCCTTATTACTAGCCCATATTCTTCACCAGTGGTGATGGTTTTAAATAAAGAAGGTACTTGGTGCATGTGCCCCAATTTTCGTGCCCTGAATAAATTGACCATCAAACATAAATTTCCCATTATTTTCATTGATGATTTGTTGGATTAACAACAAGTTTCATGTGTATTCACCAAATTATAACTTCGCCTCGGTTATCACCAAATCTGAATGACGGAGGCAGATCTTCTGAAGATTGATTTCAGAAATCATGAGGGAAATTATGAATTCTTTGTCATACCTTTTGGCCTTTGCAATGCTCCATCCACCTTCCAAAGTCTCATGAATAAGCTATTGAAACCTTACCTTTGGAATTTTTTCTTGGTTTTATTTAATGACATCCTCATTTATAGCTACACCTAGGATATCCATCTTCTTCATGTGGAAAAAGTCCTATACTTACTACAGGAAAACCAATTGTTTGTAAAAAATATCAAATTTTCATTTGGTGCCAATGAAGTGGAATACTTGGGGCACATTGTCAGCAAATATGGGGTAAAAGTGGACCCCAAAAATATACAAGCTATGCAAGAATGGTTACTCCTAATGAATTTAAAGTGCATAAGGGGTTTTCTTTGTCTCACCAGCTATTACAAGAAATGTTTCAACCATTATGGAAAAATTTATAAGCCCTTGATGAACCTCCTTAAGAAGAATGCATTTCATTGGACACATGTTGTTGAGCAAGCCTTCATAGAGTTAAAGAGGGCCATGTTCACTACCCCTATCCTAGCATTTCCCGACTTCAACAAAACCTTTGTTTTGGAATCGGATACTTACATCATGGGTATAGGTGCATTGCTCACCCAAGATGGTCGACCCTTGACTTTTACTAGCCAAGCATTAAGTGGTTGAAATCTAGGTTGAACTACGTATGCAAAACAAGTTATGGCCATTCTCTATGTGGTGCACACCTAGCAACCATATCTCTTGGGACGTCATTTTCAGATTAAAATAAATCACCATAGCTTGAAATATTTTTTGGAGCAGCAATTATCATCCCCGAAACAAAATAAGTGGCTGAAAAAAATGTTGGGTTATGATTATGAAATCATATATAAAAATGGAAAAGATAACATAGTAACAGATGCATTGTCAAGACAACATGAGGAGTATGGATCCATATTTTATTTATCCTTACCATTCCCTAATTGGATTGAAGAAGTGTGCCAAGAGTGGCTAACACACCAAACTACCTCCAAATTAATTAAGTGTCTTTAGGAGGACCCTAATCCTCCCACTGGTTACACTTGGCAGGATAATATTCTTCGATATAAGGATTGCTTGGTTCTCTCACCCTCCTCATCACTCAATCCCAGGCTCTTAAATGAGTTGTACTCCTCAGCTATAGTGGATCATTCAGTCTTCCTAAAGACATATGCTTGTGCTCATCATTCTTTTTTTTTGGGTAGGAATGAATAAGGATCTACTTCAATTTGTCACAGAATGTGACGTGTCCCAACGTAATAAAGGTGAAATGGTCAAGTCTCTAGGCATTCTACAACTATTACCCATTCTAACTTCTTTGTGGACAGAAATATCAATGGATTTTATAGTGGACCTTCCAAAAGCCAAGAAAAAGTTTGTCATCATGGTGGTGGTTGATCGCCTCTCCAGGTATGCTCATTTTTTTCCCTTACCTCGCCCTTTCATACCGACACTCTTAGCACAACTCTTCCTTGATAATATTTTCAAGCTATATGGCATGCCAACCTCTACTGTCTTTGATCGTGACCCAACTTTGACTATCACATTTTGGCAAGAGTTGATTAAATTACAGGGCACCCAACTGAACATGAGCACAGCTTATCACCCCCAACTTGACGGCCAAACAGAAGTAGTCAACAAATTTTTGGAAACCTACTTGTGTTTTTTTTCTTCCGGAAAACAACACCAGTGGGTGCAGTGGCTTCCCTTGGCATAATGATGGTACAATACTTCCAATCATACGGCCACAAAAATGACCCCATGTGAAGCGATGTATGGCCAAAGGCCATTGACAGTCATTACCTATCTTCCTAGCACTTCCAAGGTCCATTATATTGATACAATGCTACAAGGTCATACAACCACTCTAGCGGCTCTGAAGGATAACCTCCACATGGACCAAAATCGCATGAAGCAACAGGTATACCAACATCATTTAGAAAGGGTTTTTCAGGAAGGTGATCAGGTGTTTCTTAGGCTCCAACCTTACAAGCAAACATCTCTCAAAGCTCAGGGACATCAAAAATTGGCACCTAAGTTTTATGGACCCTACTAGTTAATCAAGAGTATTGGTTATGTGTCTTACAAATTTTCCCTTCCTGCTACTTCCAAAATCCATCTGGTGTTCCATTTTTCCTATCTATAGAAAGTGGTGGGATAGAATTGCAAAGTCCAAACCATCCTACCGGAATTAGATGAAAAAGGTTCCATGTGTCTCCAACCAAAACCAGTCCTCAATAATTGTGAATGTCAACTGTGTGGCCACACTATCAAGGAAGTGTTGATCAAGTGGAATGACACAACACCAAATGAGGTGACATGTGAACCCACAACCATACTTCAGCAGTTTTCGCACATGTAGCCTTGAGTACAAGGTTTCTTTTGAAAGGGGAGGGCATGTTAGGATCCAATCCTAACCCATCTCCATGGGTCATTAGTTAGTAGGATATGTTTTCTATTTAATAAAGGCCGACATTAGTTAATAAGGCCTATTAAATAAAGAATAATAAGTCAATGTAAGAAGACCTAATAGAAACTTTNAAACATCTCTCAAAGCTCAGGGACATCAAAAATTGGCACCTAAGTTTTATGGACCCTACTAGTTAATCAAGAGTATTGGTTATGTGTCTTACAAATTTTCCCTTCCTGCTACTTCCAAAATCCATCTGGTGTTCCATTTTTCCTATCTATAGAAAGTGGTGGGATAGAATTGCAAAGTCCAAACCATCCTACCGGAATTAGATGAAAAAGGTTCCATGTGTCTCCAACCAAAACCAGTCCTCAATAATTGTGAATGTCAACTGTGTGGCCACACTATCAAGGAAGTGTTGATCAAGTGGAATGACACAACACCAAATGAGGTGACATGTGAACCCACAACCATACTTCAGCAGTTTTCGCACATGTAGCCTTGAGTACAAGGTTTCTTTTGAAAGGGGAGGGCATGTTAGGATCCAATCCTAACCCATCTCCATGGGTCATTAGTTAGTAGGATATGTTTTCTATTTAATAAAGGCCGACATTAGTTAATAAGGCCTATTAAATAAAGAATAATAAGTCAATGTAAGAAGACCTAATAGAAACTTTCACTTCTAGAAAGATCTTCCTCTAGAACTTTCCCTATAAGGTAGAATTAGTATAAATAAGAGTAGGAGGCATTGGATATTTTTTCTTGGATATTATTGTAATAGATCTCTTCTTTGTTGGAGGTTTCCACCTCGAAGAGGCAAGTGAACATTGCTATCATAATAAATCTTCTCTTCATGGTAATTATTCTGGTGTTATTTTGGTGTTCTTCTGGTATTTTTTTGGATATATCATTTTTTTTTGTCATTTCCTACTAGATATTTTATGTTCTGCATAATATATTGTATCAGGAATATTGCAGCATGTTGTTGTGTACCTAACCACAACATTTGTCTTAGTTATTAGTCTTTATGTACATAAGACATTTTTCTTATAAGGTCATTCTTTTGTAATGGTGTTGTATTTGTAAAAATTCCACTTTAGTACAATAAAGGCCTAATAACTTATTTAGTGACTTAAGTCTTTAGTTAGGGATGTATTAGATCTTATATTCTCTTTCGATATAAATAAGGATTCCCCCCCTCTCTTTTGTATCTCTTTCTTTCTATCAACACAAACCAACTAGTTTTCGATATTTCTTGTAAAAGTCTTGCTCCATTACTCATATTTGTAGGTCCAATCCACCCAAGGGTGTGTATGTTCCTCCATTGTTGTTCATTTTCCATTTATGTTGTAGTGGTGGCCACATTTGGTTACCATTAAATATTATATTTGTGTGTGTTTAAATATACTTATTGTGAATTCCAATATTTTCCCCAACAATATAGAATAATGCATGTGTTGTTGGATTAATATTAGCTAAAATCAACAAAGTTCAATTACTGAAGAAAAATCTAGCATAAGAAGAAAAACATGTTAAAATCCATATAGGAAAAGTAATAAATAATTTATTAAGATATGAATAGATAAGTTGATAATACAATTATTTGTAATAGTATCATTATATGCATTGACT
>ML796246.1:213173-238551 GCA_009831015.1 Picea engelmannii | reverse complement strand
TTTAATTCCCCCATTACCTTACCCCCTTTTATTTTTAAGAACTTTAATTGACACCTAGGGGGTTTTAGTTTGTGCCTTATGTTTACCCTTGTAGGATCTTTTCTTAGGGCTCATCAAAATTGTCTTAGAGAAGTTTTAAATTAGGTTTTGATTGAACAAGGCGACAATTTTAATTAGGGGGGTCGTTTTAAGATTTTATCAGGTGCTAAGGTCTCAGGGTCATCTAGGTTGTCTCATCATCATCCTCAAAGCGACGTGCCCTTCAGGACGCACCACGTGCTCCAAGGGTGCCACTCGCCTCGATCGCTTCTGTCGCGCGACGTGCCCTTCAGGACGCACCACGTGCTCCAAGGGTGCCACTCGCTGGCTTGAAAGATTGGTAGACTCTAAAACCCCTGGAGTCAACACTCCGCCAGGTGAATATTGTGGGAGACTAAGGGCTCTAAGGAATAAGGCCCCCGCCTTATTGCATGCCCCTTAGAGTCATCATGAGCGACTGTCGCAGTCTGCCCTCATGGCATCGTGGATCCTCTCGAACTAGGTAATCATTAACCTACAGTTCGAGCCACGGAGGGAGTGCTAGTAGGCTGTGGCAGGGTTGTTGTCCACACCTCTCCCTCAATCTCTCTGGATCTCGTGTGTGGCCCCTTTACTCCATATGTGATTCTGGTCGGGAAGCTATCGTCAGCCTGCATCATCAACCATCATGTCAGATCATGTCAACAACACATCATAAAATCAATAGCGTATCATCAAACAAAAAAATATCATCGTAAATGAAACAACTCAAATAGCCCACTCCCTAACTCAATCCGGAGTCCAAGGGAGTTCCACCGATGCCTCTGCATCCTCAAGGTCCGACACCCTGCACACTCAAAGAAACTGAGTCAGCAACACCTGTCTATACCAAGGTAGTAAAAAAAAAATCCTGTCATATAACTCAATGCATTATAATGAAGAAAAGTTTTATCATCATATAAATCCAGATCACTTGCAAGCAAGTGTCCTCAAAGAATAAGTTTGGTAAGTGCGCCAGAGCGGGATGTTACACCCTCTCTCATTCTTATCTGATGATATCCACTCTTCAAGTCTATTTTTGAAAAACAACTTGCTCCACTTAAACAATCCATCAAGTCATTCATCCCGGCTAAAGGAAATCTATACTTGATAGTTATCTTATTGATAGCTCTAGAATCTGTACACATTCTCCATCCTCCATCCTTCTTTGGACTCAATACAGTTGGCACTGCACATGGACTTAGACTTTCCCTAACTAAACCTTTATCCAACAACTCATTAAATTGCTTCTTAACTTCTTCATTCTCTCGATGTGTCAACCTATATGCTTCTTTATTTGGAAAATTGGCTCCTGGAATCAAGTCAATATGGTGGATAATGATCCTAATAGGTGGTAATGAATGAGGCAACTCATCCACTACTATGCTAGCAAAGTTCTCCAACAATTCTTGGATTTCTTCAGGTAAATCATCCACAGAAGTATTGGTAAGGATAACTCTTGGATTCCTTACTACAACAAATTGCATTTCTTAATCTTTTTTTATATCCTTCAAGAGTTCCTTCCCACTCATGAGAAGTATTCTTGTGCTAAATTCTTCATTTTCTTTCTTCTCTTCTATTGGCAGTAACATGTGAGTTCTACCACTTTTTTCTAGAGTATAAGTATTTTTTCTACCATCATGAATAACATTCCTATCAAACTGCCATGGTCTTCCCAACAAAATATGACAAACATCCATGGGAATTACATCACACAAAATCTCATCTTTATAGCCTCCTATTTTAAATTCAACTTTGCATTGTTGAATTACCATTACTTGATGTCCTTTCTGCAACCATGATACTTTGTATGGACTTGGGTGTGCAGTTGTCTCCATCTTCATCTTCTCCACCATATCTATCGATACTAAATTATCAATACTCCCACTGTCTATAATCATCTTGAAAACTTTGTCCTTTGTCTTACAAGAAGTCATGAACAACCTCGTTCGCCGAACTGGGTCTTCTATTTCTTTCTCTGGCTTTATAAGAACATTCCTCATCATAAGAATTTTTCCTCCTTCTACTGCCTCTTCTTCCACATTATTCTGGGCTTCATAAATGTGTGTTTATCCTCCTCCTTCGACTGCCTCTTCTTCCACATTATTCTGGGCTTCAGAAATGTGTGCTTATCCTCCTCCTTCTCTCTTCCTCTCGGGACATTCCCAATACATATGTCTTTTCTTTCCACAGGCATACCATTTAACTCCACCTCCTCTACTTCTTCCTCTTTCTCAAGGAAAATAATTTCTCCCACCAAATGGTCTCCTTTGAGAACTTCCTCCTCTTTCAAAATGACCATATGATTTATCATTCTCATCCTTATCTTTTGGTGCCTTATCATAGACAACTCCCTTACCTCTATTTAAGCCTTTGATTTTTTTCCGTTGACTCTAGTTTCTGGCCAACTTTTCTTATGCCTTCAGTGCAATCTGATAAGAATATTCCACTATCCTCACAGCCATCATGTTGATTTCATCCTAAATTTAATACCTCAAACCATTTATATACCTGGAAACTTTTTCATCATCCTTCTCTTTTGTCCAGTCCTAATATTCAGCCTATAAAATTCTTCTGTATATTCTTTCACTGTCATACCCCTCTGTCTCAGATTCTGCAATTTTCTGAACAACTCTATTTGGTAATCCCTAGGTATGAATTTAACCTTAAGTTTGGCTACCATCCTATCCCAATTATTTATCTTTTATTTTCCTTTGCTCCTCCTTTATGCCTACAGTTTATCCCACCACAGTGTTGCATATCCCTTTAATATTGTGACATCATGTCTCACCTTCCTTCCTTCATCAACATCTTCATAGTTGAAATACTTGTCCATGGACCTTATCCAGTCCAACATCTCTTTGGAATCCAAGTTACCTTTGTACATTGGGACGTGTATCTTTTCTCTGGATCCCAACTTCATAACAACCTTCAAGAAGCGTTTGTCGCCTGCATCTTCCCCTGTAGCTTCTTCAACTTCTATTTATTCACTCTTTGCATCACTAACGTCTCCAGCGGTAAATGTTCTCCTTTGCAGTGATTTCATCGCTTCCAACCTTGTGCGAAATTCTCTCACTTCTCTTCCTATAGTACGGTTTGCTATAGGTGGTCATGTGTGTACCCTCGACAACATCGCTTCAACTATTTCCAACACACTAAGTTCAACTTCAAATCTTTTTCAAGCTCTGATACCACTTGATGCAAACCGCCCCTTCTCTCCAAGTGTTGTGTGACCACCTGGTCTAGGATATTCTCAAGACTGAACTTACACAGTCTTCGATTCCCTATTGGAACCTATTAGAAAACAATTCACAAGCCTTTGCAAAACTTTACTCGCGTTCACAAGCGCTAAGCATAAGTCTTCTCCACGTGACCACGCCTTGTGACCACATGCATATCCAAAAAGTTGTGTTTTGATTTCACGTATCGGTTATATGAGTTAACTAACTCTTTGTCCTTCAAACTCTCGAGTTCTGAAATTCCAACAAGGGCCTAGCGCATGCTAGCTCCTCCCTTATCCTTCACCCATATGACCCTTCACTATGACCTGGGGCCAATCCTTCTGAGCGCATCGGGATTTTGCGTATTGGGAACTCCCGATGCGATTCACCTTTATTCTCCCGATCCTCCGATACCCAAAATTGTGAAATATTCAGATCAAATCAACGGTCCACGATCACTCTCCAGCCAACGGCTGTGATCAAGTCATGATTTCATAGTTCGCGAATTCTCACAACTCTGCCCTTTGACCTTTCCACTCTACGAGTCAGCGAAATGTTGATCTAATACCATGTGTCTCCTTTCAATGGACAGTCTCGATGATTTCGGGATTTTACGTTTTGGGGTTTCGCGAATTTCATGTTGCTTCTTCCAAATCCTTTGGTTTTGTGAAATTCCGATAAATCCTCACAACTAACCAATGTGCCACTTCTCCAAGATCTAACGACTTGCAAGATTTCAGCCCGTTCTGAATGGATCTTGATCCTCGATCTTATCCATACTTCAAATTTCTTTCCTAAAGGATTTCTCCCGCTCAATCCTCTATACTTATTCTTTCTTCAAACTTCAATTTTTTGTGCTCCACCTTTGAGCACTTCAACTCTTCATCACTTAGAAACTTTTCTAAGTGTTTCCTATCGAGACTTAAAACCACTACTCCTCCTGAGCTTCTGGAAATTTAAATTAAATCTCGCCCCTTAGTGCACACTTTCACTCTGTGTCTTTTTTCAAAAGACTTTCTGACACCCTCCTGGCATACTCTGCACTCAACCTCCTGAGCTTTCAAACTTTAACACAAGTTTGTTTCTACATGCACTCCTTTCACTCAATATGCACACTCTGCATATGGAATTTCCTCGCTATCTCTTTTGAGATTTTAAGTCAAAAAATACTTCTTCACACGCACTCCTTGTGCTCTGCATGTACTCCTTGCATAATCTTACAAAAGAGAAACAATTGAACTCATTCACTTATTCATTCATTCACTATGAACTTCATACATTCACAAACACATAACAACACATTCAAACTATAAAACAATATCAACACTGTGTATTTGGATCAATTTCCTTTGTACTATTCATTTTAGAAGAAAACATAATTACAGTCGGGTTTCCTTACAACTGTTATAAGAAAACTTGTCTAAGGACCCATATCTTTTTTCTCTCTCTTCCTCCTATCTAAATACTATTACCTCATATTCAAGCGGTTACCTACTCAATTAATACAACCTAATGACTAATCAGGGATAATATCCCACACCTGTAATACATTTATAATCTTGTAAAGGATTTACAATGGTTATGTCATTTCAAATGGTGTCCTGGTTTTACACAACCAAAATTAATTAACGAGAATTCCAAAAAGTCTTCTCACTGCTTCCAAGCTAGTTAATTGGTGGTTCATCTCCTTCGATGTGTTGAGGTGTCAATTCCAATTCCACGTCTTCTTCCTTTTAATGCTATTGCGATGCTCCTACATCAGTGAGGCTGCATGGCATGCCTAAGAGGATTATATCCGATCAAGGATCAGTGTTTACTGGACTATTTAGACTAGTTTCCAAGAGGCCTTGGGAACCCAACTTAACTTTAGTAGCATGTATCACCCGGAGATAGACGGGCATACCGAACGAACAAACTAAATCTTGGAGGATATGTTGTGCATGTACGTGATGGACCAACAAAATAGTTGGGAGGGATTCCTGCCACTGGTAAAATTTGCGATAACGATAGTTATCAAAGCACCATTAAGATGGCGCCTTTCGAGTTTCTTTACGGGTGACCATGTCAGACGCCTTCATCTGGGATTGGCTTGAGGATAGGGTTCTGGTGGGACTGAAAGCGATCCAAGAAATGGAATATCAAATGAAAACTATAATATCAAGGATCAAGGAAGCACAGGATTGGTAGAAGAGTTATGTTGATGCGCGTTGTGTCAACCGTAGTTACGATGTGGCAAGCAAGTATTCTTGCAGGTGAAACTGCATAAGAGTTCGATCAAGTTTGGAAAGGGTGCTAAACTATCTCCTAGGTTCGTGGGATCTTGCGAGATTGTGGAAAAGAGAGGCCCGTGGCCTATTGACTAGCCTTGCTTGATTCTTTGAGGCGTACGCACGATGTTTTTTATGTATCTATTTGAGACATTATATTAGTGACCCTACACGTATTATTGAAACGATTTCCTTCCACGTATCAGATAAGGGTGTGCTCATGGCAGAGTCGGTCCATATTATGGACCATCGCATTTGACAGCTATGACATCGAACAATAGATCAAGTCAGGGTCCAGTGAGACAACTATAGTCCGCACTCAGCGACCTGGGAGGACGCATATGATATGCATCAATAGTTTCTATTTTTGTTGATAGATAGACTCATGACACTGTGATACACTTTATTTCATCACTTATATACTGTGAAACTTCAGGACAAAGTTTAAAACAAGAGAGGGTGTATGTAACATCTCGCTCTTGTGTGCACTGAGCGAACTTATTCTTTGAGGACACTTGCTTGCAAGTGATCCAGATTATTATAGTATTGGTCATTCGGTTATGATTATGAGACATTATGGATTGATGTTATGTTAATTTTTTGTATTCACATAGACATGTGCTATTGACTGGGTTCTCCTGAGTGTGTAGGACTTTGGACATGGAGGATGTAGAGGCATCGATGAAACCCCTTGGAATCTGGATCGAGTCAGGGAGTGGATTGTTGGGTTTGAATGTTATTGGTGTGACACATGTACATATGATTAGATGTTATGATGATTGATTATTATTGATGACATGATTTGTTGATGGATGTAGGATGACAATATCTTGTCTACCAGACTCACATGTGGAGTAGAGGGGTCACGCATGACAACCAAATACTTTGAGGGAGAGGTGTGGAAAATAGCCTTGCCATAGCCTACTAGCACTCAAGTCGTGGCTTGAATTGTAGGTTAAATATTACCTATTTCGAGAAGACCCAATATGCCCTAAGGAAAAACTGCGATAGTCGATCACGATGATTCTAAGGGGCCTTATTCCTTAGAGGCCCTTAGTCTCCCACAAGATCACATGGTGGAGTATTGAATATAGGGGTTTTTTCTATCTACCAAGTCATTCAAGAGGCGATGACACCCTTGGAGCACATAGTGTGTCCTGAAGGGCGCGTCGCAAAAGGAAAATGGAAAGAGGCGAGTGGCACCCTTGGAGCACATAGTGCATCCTGAAGGGCATGTCACGCAAGGAAAATAGAAAGAGACAAGTGACCTTAAAATTAATGATGTAATAAGTAAGATTTAAAAACATTTTCCCTAATAAAAATGTCACCCATCCTAGTGAAATTAAAATCTAGGTCTAAGTAACACATGTGGTCAAAAATAATAATCATAATTAAACATGTAACATGAAGGGGGGTAAGAAATTCAGTTTCTTTATTAAAATCAAATTTTAATGGAGGATTAAAATTTTAAAAAGGGAAATGGTTGTTTTTATCTATTTTTGCTAATTTAATTTTAGTATAAAAAAAAAAAAGGAAAAGGGGGTAAATGGTGGTTTCATCTACACTTGTTAAATTAATTTTCAATTAAAGAAGAAAAAGGGTAAATGATTGTTTCATCTACACTTGCTAAATTAATTTTTAGTTAAAAAGGAAAAAGAGAGAAACTTAAAAGAAATAGGAAACTTAAAGAAAAGGGGGAAACCTAAAGAAAAAGTTGAATGCCTAAATTAGTAAGGAATCTTGCCTTGGGAACTTGATTTTTATGAAATCAACTAGGATTTTAGTAAGGTGTAAGTCATTTAAGATTTGTAAGGGAATTTTGGGACACCAAGGAGCATTTTTAGGAATGCTTTTAGGTGGGTGAGAGAAATAAGAATAATTAAATATTTAATAAAATTAATTTCTAGTGCAACTAGGGGATCAGACGACATGTGTACGGGGGAGGTTTTTCCTAATTAATTAAATGAAAAAGGAATTTAATGAAAATTTGGGAAACTAATTACTTGAAAACTCTATAAAAAGGATGGAGGAAGAGTATGGATCGGATCTTTATGCGTAATGTTATGCTGCTGAATTTTTGTGTTGACTGAACATCTCTTGTGGGAGTTGGGATACCCAGCTCAGGTAACGAGTGGTAGCTCGACCTTGCGAGGCGAGTTCGGTGCCAGCAATTCTCTGGTATTGTGTGTGTGGCCCCTTTGCAGCTCGGGGGCTCAGGGGGAAGAAGAGTACCCCTAGCGTTGGTTGGGAGGTACCAGTGAGGTCACATCGATCAAAAAGCGGGAGCTGGATGGAGCGCATGCAGGACAAAAACTACGGAGCATTCGTGTTTGGATAAGGTACGTCAGTTTAATTTGTTACTTGCAATGAAATTTAATTTACACATGTTATTTCTCTGTGCCCGGTTGAAGATTTCATTTCCTTATGTTGCCTTGCACATACTTTCCTATGGTATTTGTAATCCCCTTGCTTATTATATTCTAAATTGATTTCCCTTGGTGAACCCAACTTAGGATTGCAGTGACTTCTTTGTGTGGGTTTTATTGATTATTATGAAAATATTTTTTTTTTTTATCTTTTGTCCCTTATTCTTTAGTCATCAATCTATTCCTGAGCAGTCGGCTAGGAGCTGAATCGTCGGTCATCACTTTGGTGTTTAAGGAACTATAGATTCAAATGCCCTATTTTTTTGTGCATGGATGATGAGTGAAAGATAAAAAAATTCCAGCTTGACTATCCCTTGTTTATCTCTGCGTTTGATTGATTCATGGCTGAATGATTAGTCTTTGTGCCTCCTTGTGAATGAGTATCTCTACGTTTTCTTGATTGATTACCTTTGTCTTTCCTCGAATGATCAACTCTACATATCTTGGAATGTTTAAACTCCGCGTTGAATGATTAACCTTTGCGTTTCTGTGATTGAGTACCACTGTGTTTTGAATGGTAAATTGTCTAATCTTTACATTATGTTACTTACATGTGTTTTTGATGAACCACGAATTTACCAGCGAATTCATTGTTGCTTTACCTGTGTTTTGATGAACCACAAATTTACCACCGATTTATCATTATATTTATCAATAGTTTATACAACGAATGTTTACACAAGTTTACACAGCAAATACTTATCAATAGTTTATACAGGGAATGATTACACAAGTTTATAAAGCAAATACTTATCAATAGTTTATACAGTGACTATTTATCAATAGTATATACAGCGAATTAGTTATATTTGTTTCCGTTAAAGGATAGCGATAGATAGCAATGTATTTATGTTGGTTTCAGAATGAATGACAACATTTTTTAGCATTCATGATAGTGATATATTGGTATCATTGATGGTGATATATTGATGGCAGCGATGTTAGGATAGTTGTATATTGTATAGTGATCTTTGGATGTATTGTATTGTTGTATGTTTTATAGCGATATATTGTATAGCAATTTATTTAAAAGACAACACAGCTATTTAGAGGACAACAATATTTAATAGACATCAATAATGTATACCAGCGATTTCAATGCTATCGTTTTTAGGCAGTGATTATAGAGATAAAACAACCAGCGATTATATTTGAGTGACAGAAAATTACAGACAGTGAATTAAATATTATAGAAAACGAATTGAATTATGGAATAACAACTGGAATAACGTTTATAAACAGACAGTGAATTCAATAAATAGACAATGAATTTATATATATTTATGAATGTCAGCGTCTTGTATGTGAATGACAGTATTGCATTAGGTGAAGGAAAGCGTTTTAATAAGACAGGTTTTTTTCACAACGTTTTTACACGGCATTTTTACCCAGCGTTTTGTACACAGACTACGTTTTACACAGCATTTTTACACATGATGTGTAAACCTTATTTCCCTTATTTCCCTTATATGTGGAAAAGATTGGTATTGAGATGCAGTTCTGTAATTATATGGATTTTTACAATCTTTCTTGAGTAATACGAATTTAGCTTGGATGGTTGTGTGGAAGGACTGTTATCCTCTCCACAGGGGTTAAATTCGCGTGAAATGTTAAGCTCCTAGTTAGTATAATGTAATGGCTTCAAGCCTTTATGTTTTAGAAGGTTGCTTTGATTCAAGAAAATGTGTCCCTCTTCTTCATTGGATTAGATATAAATGAGTGAGTTGTCGAATACTCATGGGATAGATTCGGATAAGATCACCATTGAAGAGTTCTTTGGTAATCAAGATGTTGGTAGCTTCGGTTGGATGATAAGCATCCCAAAACACAGTCTCTCACCTTCACTCACGGCAATCCATGAAAGGAAGGCATTATATTACCATGGTAACGTCCTCCCACTCCAAAACAGGAGACTTCTGAATTAGTGAAACATGTTTCCCCTTCTTGGCAGTCAACATAGTGAAACTTGTCCATCATCACCAACAAATTTCTCTTGGCTTTACACTGATCAGGATTTACACGACCTAAATATCTGGTGGGGATTCAGGGATTGATATTAGCTTATGATATTTAACTGACCGTATTTAAGTGGATTTACAACAATGTCGTAGAGAACATGGAAGGTATTGGCATGGACAATGATCAATCCAGGCACATCTAGATTTAATTGGTTGATCATTTTCACTGCTGTGCATTGAAACCTCTAACCAGGTTGTTGGCTTAGTCTGAACACCCATTGCCACCAGACACTAGAAAGTTAATTGATCGCAGGTATGGAGTGCATCCAATGGGGCCCCTGAAAACAAATCTGCAGCAACAGAAAAAACGAATTGCAGAAAAGAGGAACAGAAAACGAATTTTAGGACAGAACGAAAACAGATCTGCAATCACAGAAAACACCACGCAGATCTCTTTATTTGAATGGATATTTAAAGGAAATTACATGCAACGAATGCTTCGTAAATAACGAAGCAACTCACAGTCTAACTGGTGATAAAAACAAGAAACCAAAACACTTGCAGTTAACTAAACAATCATGCAGAAAATCGCGGAGCTAATCGCGTGCAGAAAATCGCGCAACTTCAACTTATTCGTCTAACAGCCCCGTCACCACAATCTTTCTTGCACCCATTTTGTAGAGTGTTTATAGCCCAAAATGGTCAAAGATTAATTAAGTACTGACATAAACAACCCTTGACGTATTTGCATAAGATTGAAGTTGATATATAATTATAGCTTATTGCAGTGAATATTACCTTTAGGTGAAACATTCTGTGATGAATTAATTGAGATGTAGAAAAGAACATTTTAGCGT
The DNA here is from genome assembly GCA_009831015.1 of Picea engelmannii. NCBI lineage: Eukaryota > Viridiplantae > Streptophyta > Pinopsida > Pinales > Pinaceae > Picea > Picea engelmannii. The sequence continues at coordinate 227,765 of ML796246.1, read as the reverse complement.
TGAATTAATTTATTTACTCAAAAAACCAAGGTAACTTATGGACATCGTAAAAACAATGACAAGGTAATAAAAATAGATCACATAGAAAATATTGACTCGGTAACTAAAAGGTAAAATAATTATAAAACTTTATTGAGTTGGAGTCTAAGAAAAGTAATATAGCCTCTACTCCTAAAGGAAAATGGTTGAGGTATATAAATGTTTAATATTATACTTTTAGTAACTACTTATATAGCTAGAGTTCTAGAGAGGTAAGATAACAACTACTTTTAAAATAGCATTGTTGAGATGGTTCTAGCTATGTGTGACATCAATACTTTTACTTGGGATTGATTGATGTCCCGCCATGGGAAGGTTGAGAATTTTTTGTTTGTGCATGGGTCCCTAGCGCCTTAGTCGCATTGTGGTGACATGGCACCTTGATAGGATCATTGCACGCGTTGAGCAATAAACGCATATGGAAACTGATTTAAGATCATGTGCCTCCCTTGTGGTCGATGTTGTTGTTTTGTTTTTGAGGTTGTATCTGTTTGTAACATCTGACAATGGTCTCTCATTCATCGGGAGGGTTCTGGCTACTTCTCATGGAAGTTGTTGTGTTGAACTGATTGATGTTGCTTATGTGTCCTGGAGGTCCTAACCCTGCAGGGTTAGTATGTTGGGTCGTTATGGTGCTTGTTTCGTGGAGTGTGTGCATTATGTTCATCATTGATTTGTGTTGATTAATTGTTGTCATTTTCTCCTTTGGGGTCATTACACACATCTTCAACATATACAAACAATATGCATATATATACCTTCCATAGCTCTACACATTTATATCCCCACGTAACAAAGACTTAGTAAATAAATTACATCTTCAACACAGACACATACTTTGCACACATATAGCTTATGCACCTCTAGACAAGTATATTCTTGTACAACAAATAGTTAGCAAATAAAATACATAAAAAATGATGTAGTTATTTTTGTAAGTGATTGAAATGGGCATAAATGAATATAAGATTTAGCAAATAAAATACATAAAAAATGATGTAGTTATTTTTGTAAGTGATTGAAATGGGCATAAATGAATATAGGATCGCATAGTGAACACTTAGTCTAATATCTATCAATCTTATCAATAATAGAATATTGTTATGTATATGAATATGCTTAACAAAGTTATTTTTAGGTATATACATATATTAAAAATAAAAGTTTTTTTTTTTTTTTTGTACTAGCGGAATCGACAACCTGAGCGGTTCTCATACTTGCATGACACAGGGTCGATTCTCTTCTACTACCACTATAACCTCCAGGTGCATCCACACATCCTGCAAGCATGGGGCATGGGTAAATTGGGGTGAGAATCAAACTTGATACCTCGTCTTTACATATTTCCTTCCATTTACACGACACTTGCGAGTCGGTCTACACCCCTGCGGGATTTTTAAATTTGAAGGACATGGGGGTGGGATTTGATCCACTTATGTGTTCATGGGTTATGATACCATTTAATATAGTATCTTTGGGTGCAACCACACGTTCAACCACTACCTCAAGGTGCCCCCATGGCTCCCGGTAAATCCCTCACGAGAATTGAACCTTGACCAACTGTGAAAAACTCCTCTCTTTCCACCATTTGATCCAACCCCTTTGGGCAATAAAATTTAATTATTAATTTAATAAAAAATAATTATTAATTTTAAAAAAAATAATTATTGATTTAATAAAAAATAATTATTGATTTAATAAAAGTTAATTATACATCTTCAACATAGACATATAGTGTGCATAGATATAGCTTGTGCATGTTCACACATGTATATCCATGCCCAATGAGCATTTAGTAAATAAAATACATCTTCAGCATAGACATATAGCTCATGCACCTCTGCACATGTATATCCCCGTGAACATTTAGTCTTTAAATAGTTGTCAATGTTATCAATAATAGAATATTGTTATGCATATGCATATGCTTAAAAAAATGCTTCTTTATGTGTATATGTATATTAAAAATAAATGTTAATTATTAATGTAATAAAAGTTAATTATACATCTTTAGCATAGACATGCAGTCTGCACACATATAACTTTTACAAGTATGCATGGGTATATCCCTGCACAACAAACACTTAGTAAATAAAATACATCTTTATCACAAACATATAGTCTGCACACATATGGTTTTCCCACCTCTACACAGGTATATTGTTGCACAACTAACACTTAGTAATAAAATACATAAGAAAAAAAACATGTAGTTATTTTTGTAAGTGATTGAAGTGGACGTAAATAATAGAAATTATCGCTAAATTTTATAACATAGTATTTGATAATGATATCTATTAGTTGGTGTAAAAATGATTTTTATAATTTAATAATATAGTCCCATACAAATAATTAAAATATTAGTAATTATTTATTGATTTAATAAATGTTAATTATACATGTTTGGCACGAACATGTAGTCCATATACATATAGATTTTGCATATCTATATAGGTACAATAGCATTATTGTTTATGCAAGAGGAGAATTATAAGAACAAATAAAGAGCAAGTGAAAACATTTTGTATTGTTTTGGAAACAATATTTAGCTTAATAGTTTGCTAAAAATAATTGTTATGTATTGACACAAGAGGGATCTATGAATGAAGAGAAGCATAATATTTATGAATGGATACATATAATGAAATCAATTGACAAAGTCATCACATTGTCAACACACATAGAAAATTTTGATAAATAAATATACTTTTTAATTTTAATTTGACAAGACAATGAAATTAGCAAAACAAAACGCACCATGCTAACATATGCAGAAAGAAAATAAATGAAATGATAAAATAACTAAATATTCAGTTTGATTGTCTATTGTGGGCAAGTAAATTTGTGTAGATAAAAAGGAGAGCCATGAAATTGTTGGATCTTTGCACATAAAAGTTAGTGAAAAGTGTAATGTTCAATGGGAATATTAGCATATGCAGGAAGCAGTGTAAAGTGTTTGGACTAAAAACATTTACGATAAAAATTTGTCGAAATGTGCAAGATGGCAAATTGTTGAATGCAAAGTAAAGCTCGGTAAATTTTTAATCTCAAGTAAAACTTAGTAATTAAATATTAAATGTTCAATGTGGATCAAACCTTAGGAACTAAGTAAGTGAAGGGTTGAATGGGTGGTTAGCATATGAGAGAAGAAACATAAGTAAATGAAATATTCAGTGGAAATGTTGGTGTATGAGAGAACCAATGTAAAGTGTTTGGAATTTAGGATAAGGAGAAACAATCACAAAAGTTAAAACAATTCTAAAATATAGGTTCCCGAGTTTAATCTAGAAAATAGTTAATTGACTTGATGTTTTGTATTTGCAATTGATTTCTAGTTTAGTTGTTGAGTATGCATTTAAAGAATAATATAAAGATTATGGCACATTTATTGCAAGATGATATAGTTTTCTAAGGGGAACAAGAGAATCAAAAATAAATAATAGCATAATCAAATCTTCGATCTGACTCCTATTGTGCAAAAGTAAATGTGTGCAGATATAAAGGAGACTGATGGAATTGTGGATGATTTGCACATAAAAATTAGTGAAAAGTGTGTGGAGGGTAGCATGTGTGAGAAGAAAAAGATCCAAATTTAATCGCACAAAACATCATATTTGGCATTGGACTACGTAAAAAAAAATGGATCATGAAACTTAGAAAAAAACAATATGTGGATGCCAAGATGTATCGAAAGCAATGTAAATTGTGACAATGCCAACATTCACTCAAATCTATGTAAATTGTGCAGAGGAAACAATGTGCAGGTGCACGAGAAGCAAAGGGCCTCTAGTTGTCCACACAAGACATGGAATTTAGCATATAACTATATAAAAACATCTACCATAAAACTTTGTAAAGAGATTGTGGAGATGAAGATGCAGAGAGGAAATGTAGAGTACACTAAGCCTAAGATGCGCTAGAAACAATGTGAGGTGCGCAGAAGTTAGGATGTGTGCAAGACAATGAAAATTTTGCATAACTTAGTATATGAGAAAAGCAGATGCAACCAAATTCCCTTTACAATACATGTTGCTTGTGCATATTGTTCAAATTGTGAGCAACACATCAAGAAATTGTCATTGGTATGACTTTTTTTTTCTTCTAGGTTTAGAAAAGATAATGTGCATATGACTAAAGACATGAAACAATTTCCAAAAGAAAAAGTATTTTCAAACTTCCAGTTTAATAGGAAAAATGGTTTTTCAACCAAAGGCCAGAAAAGACATTATACAGAAAATTGAACAGATAAAATACAATGCAAAAGAAGACAAATTGTCGATGTTGTAGCTTAATAGGAAAACTGGTTTTGTAAATAACACAAATGGGAAACAACATTGTGCAGGAAAGTATTGGTCCATTATACAATGTTCAATGGAGCAGGGTAGATGATTTTGCAATTTTTATGTGATTTAAATGGGGTAGTATAAACTGTCACCATAGACAACTGAAATGAAACTTGACAATGTAGTTGGTTTCTTAACTAAACATTCAAAAATAAAGCAAGTTGTGAGAAAGGACAAGGTTGTATTCTATTCATTGTTTACAATATGCTATAAAATTTACAAATGATGGCATAGAGGTAAAATAACATTTTGCAGAATGAAAGTAAATATTCACATATGCAGAGAACTCAACATGATATTTCATGATATTTCATTGAAAAATGATACACGATGAAAACATAATTGATTGTTAAGTTTAAGACTCAAAGGGTTGAAAACCAATTCCCATATATGTGAAACTAGTCCTTTGGTAAGCACAAAAAAATATATGCAATTGTCCTTTACATAATGCTTGTGAAAAAAGTCTAAAAGTCAAAATAGTGTTTCACAAAATACAAGTAAAGTAACACATATGCATAGAAGTTAACATGATGTTTCATTGAAAAATCATAAAGAGTGAAAGCAGAGTTGAAATTTTTTTTTTAAACTTGAACCTTGGAAAATTATTAGCCATCTATGTTAAAGAGCTCTTTGGAAAGTTAAAAAAAATATGCATTTGTGTTTTTCCAAATGGACTGGGATTGGGACTCTCGTGGACCTGTAAATAGAAGAAATGCATGTAAGAAAGAGAGAAAGATAGTTAGAAAGCAGTGTTAAGTGTGAAAAGGGCATAAAACAAAGAATTGTGACCAATTACCAAGCCAGCAAAATAAAAGGATAGCAATAGCAGATGTAGACAATATACTACCTACCAAGAAGCAAGTATTATGTTAGTCTGGTTTGTTCTTTATTGTTGTGTATCTCATTTCATAACATTTTTTTATTTGGGATTTTGTTGAATAAATTGTCTGTGGTATCTATTTTGGGTTAATAATCTACTGCAAGGTGTTCTTGACCCAGTTATAAATATTGTTTTTGATTGGTGGGATGGTGATTTCTTTCTTAACTTGAAGCAAAAAAACCTCGTCCTCCATTTCTTTGCATTCTATTTGCAGTTGTTTGATGGCTAACAAGTGCTCTTCATTGTCATTGACAAATGTAACAAGACATTGTTTCACTTCTTCTTCAGGAAACTCCATGAGGTTTTCAAAGTCACTAGCTAATGAACTCTTCATTGTCGCCAAGTCATTGTTAAGCTCCTCTTTAGTGATCATCGCTAAATTTTTGAAAAGATGTGGACCATGCATTTCTTTAACGATTTCAAATTATTTTAAAATAGCATCACCTCTTCTTTCATCAATTTTTTTGCAAGAATCAATTGCATCTTGTGGCATTTTTATTCATTGTTCCCAACCTACCTTTATTTTCCTTATTATATTTCTATTGGGCAGTCCTTGTTGATTTCTTTGATGGTCATTGATATTAGTCACCTATGAAACAAAAGTGTTTAGCTCATTTTTGCAATATGTTTCATCATGTTTCAAGTCTCTTTGCAAATCTCCAGTAAAAATTAAAGTCCTTTGTGAAAGATCACGTAGAATGATGCTGACTTCCCACGCATGTTTGACTATATGGAGTCTTATGTTAATTTTATAGACAACATAGAGTCTGACTCCATTCACCAATTGCATGGCCTTCATGATTAGCCTTGGGATTGTTGGAATACTTGGGGGAGTCTGTTCTGCTAAAAGTATGGTGAGTGGATGTTCAAACAGTGGTATGGGATTGAGTGCCTCCTCAAGTTCACTTATTCTTTTCTTCAATTTAATGGTTTGTAAATATTGTTCTGAAATTGAATCTGCAAAATCATCTCCTATCGAGCGATGTAGTTACATGAGTTTACACAATGCAACTCTTGATATAACGACCACTGACCCTAATTTTTGAACCACCTTTTTATGTTTGACACTGACCCTCTCTATATGAAGCTTCTTTTCGTGCCTCTTGTATTGAGTATTGTGCAGTGTTAAGGACTGATTTTCAAAGAACATGGGTTCCTCTGTTGCGAGGTCCTATGTAATTTCTTGGATTTCAACAATTCTATGGGATACCTAGTCAGGTAGCCTTTTGCTTTCAATTTCCATATCTTCAAAATTTGTTGGAGTTCATGTATCTTACGAATTATCTCTATTTGGGGTTCATTTCCTTTTTTGATGCGACACTATATGTGCACATTCAATCTTTTCATGAGGTGGTTTCTCACCACCGTCATCTCCAATAGACCTGACATTATTGTCTTCTTTGTTTACCTTGTGTTTTTCTGCTCTTTGTTGAGGCAAGGAGCTCTTACGTGGTTGGCCATTAGAGGAAGACTAGACATTAGTACTAGTTTTCCCCCTTTTCCTTGGTTTACCCTAGATTTTGGTATTTGAACTTATTTTTTTCAATAAGCCATCGTTTCATGCATTCTTGTCATTCTTTGATGGATTATCAGTGGTTTATTCATCAAATATTGTAAAAAAAAATTGTACCTCATCAATGCTAAATGTCGTGAGAAAAGTCCATCGAGATCAAAACCTCCTAGGGGCTCTAATTCTTTTATATTGAATAGACTAAGTGTCTTTGAGACTTGTTTTAGATGGGCTGTATTCCTGACCATTTTTTCACCAATTCGAAGAGGAAATGTAATGAACTGTGTTTTTCTCTTTCTGTCAAATAGAATACACTATGATTTATACTGGTGGAAAAATTCTACAAGAAAATATATATCACAGACAATATAGAAATTAGGAGCATATTTTCCCAACAACCATACAAGCAGATGTAAGTATGGTTTTTCTCTATAATGAAAATTCCCTTTCTGTTAAGAAAATATTCATCTTCATGGGTTATTCCCTTGGGATCTTCCCCAACCAAGATCTGTCTAAACTCTCTAACAAATTTATCTTGAACAATGAAAAAATTGTATGGTGTTTTATTTTTGCATAGTACGGGGTGCCAGAACTGAACTGATTTGTTGTGTATATTAACAGTCGCCTTGACAGGGAGAATCTCAAAGGAATTGAAAAATAAAATTGTGAATACCAAATATATGTCCATCAAAAATATTTGAGTGCTAAAGTAGTTACTTAACTGAAAACAAAGCTCATTTGATATGATCTCTTCCCAATCAAACATGGTATCCTCGTGAAATGAAAAGTGCAGTGCATATAGAGATAACATGGTTATGTGTGAAGTCGACTCGTGGAAAGCGAGATGAGTGAACAACCATGAAAAGTCTTGGTATGGTTCTTGTAGAAAGGTCATATTGATTACTAAAAGGTCGGTAGGAATATTTGAAGAAGGTAGCAGAAAGTCTCTCAACACAATGGAGTCTCCTTCCTAAGAAGCCAAAAATGTGTCTGCATCTACAAGCCAAAGAGATTTATTTGCAGATGCAATATGGAGCATTTTATTGAACGTTTTTGGAGTAAGCGCCACTGAATTATTTGTTTTCATTGTTACTTTAATCATCCTTGTCCTTCAGTAAAACCTTCGAGCACAGCAGGTTACGAATTCTTTGAAGTCAAAGACTTTAGGAACACAAGCAACATTGACCAGGCATGTGGTCCATAGTATATCATTTTTCTTTTCTTCTCGTGACTTGGTCAAGAACTAGTGGTACGAGGCATACGAATGGAAATTCTTATCTTCTTTGGCTAGCGAATTGATAGTATCACCGCAAAATGGATCTTTCCTTCCTCTATTTTCCATAGTGTCTTCTTTTAATGAACCTTGGTATAGGTGAACCTTTTGAATAGTATATTATCAAGGTCCAATTGCTTTAAAGAATATTGCATGGCACATATTCACCAAAAATGGCATTTCCGTGCATATGAACTATGTTTGAAACATGGGTAATCATTAATAGGAACCATTATCTAGGTCATAGAAAAGAGGGACATTTACTTTGCATGAGATCTATTACCAACTTGTTGTTCTTTCTTGGTAAATAGGAGCAAATCATGTTGTCATAAATGCTTCAATTATAGTGCAAATTACTTGGTTTGTGAGAATATGTGTTGTGAAACTATTTTGTTTATAGAAAACGGGAATTTTGATAGGTATGGTTGTGTCACTTTTACTAAAAGTTCATTTCCACACGTAAGTTAGTCACAAAATATATGTGTCCATTAATAGATACCACTAGACAACTCATAGAAAATTGTGACATTTACTTCGCACAAGTGGTGAATAACTTTAGTTTATTTGCAAATGGTGGAAAATAAAAGTGTCATAAACGATTTGGTTACCATGAAAAATACATAGCTTGTTATAATGGCAATCCATAGATGTTGGAAATTTGAAATTGCGGAAGTGGCATCTATGCCCGGACCAACCATGAATTGTGGCCACAAGGGTTGAAAATAACACTAATAAATTCTTCATTGTCTGTGCGATATATATATGCGGAGAGTGAAGATGTGGAAGATACAGGTGCACAATGTCTAGGGATATTGCAACAAAAAATGACTTCCCACAATGTGAAAAGTGGCTAGGTAAAAAGGATTTTCACCAAGAAAGTTTTGAAGAATAGTGCATCTGCAACACAATTCTATACAAGAAATGCATTGTGGCTCTTTCATTGCAAGAGCTAGTCCATTTCCCACTATCACAAATGGTTTCTTCTTCTAATCATAAGAGATTTTCAAATGTTAGATAGAATCTTTAGCACGGTTCATAGCCAATGAATTGTGTTTGCAAAAATAAAATTCATATAATAAAGTAGAATAGCATTATTGTTTAATATAAGAATAAAGTAAAAAACAACCAATAACATTTGTCATAAAAATTTGTAAAAACAAGGGTTGAAAATAAAACTAATAAAGTCTTGATTGTGCAGGTGATATATATGTGCAGAGTGTGAATATGTGGAAGATATAGGTGCATGGTGTCTGGGGGTACCGCAATGGAAAAACACTTCACTCAATGTGAAAAGTAGTTAAGTAAAAAGGATTTCTACCAAGTAATTTCGAATAATAGTGCATGATCCAGGTGGATATCGATGTCCACCCACCTATTCCAAAGGCTCTAAAAACAGTTTTCCATATTGGTAGTTTTTCAGTAGTTTTTCGGGTTCCAAATTTCTAGGGCCATTTTGAGGCCCTAAACGACGTATTTTGGGGATTTCGGGCCCAAGTGAGTGCCAATTATGGTAACTTGTGTTGGTCAAAAATCATTCTTCTCGATTATACCTTTCCAACCATGTATCGAATGCCCCAAACAGAGATCATATGAAAAAGTTACACCCTCGGGAAGTTGACGTATCAACTACCCCCATTGGGGGCCCACAAACCTTCTGAATTTTCATCTTCCGGGGTTGGGGTTTTGGATTTTAATTATGTTAAAAAGGCCTTTGGAGCCTCATTGTAACAATAATATTCTTGTCAATGCAAGTATCCATCACATCTCTTCTCAGATACAAGTTGCCACCATTTTAGTGAGTCTTTCACTCTGTTATTTTACAGTTCTGTACATTTCGCACATTAATAGAAATTGTGTATTACTGTATATTTTTTTCGTTGGTTATATTTCTGATATATCTATTTTATATTATTGTTTCTCTTTCAATATCTCTGTATATTGTTTTTTTATATCTCTGTTCTCATTTTGTGCCAAAAATAATCTGGATCAGTGGTATCAAAGCAGGCTGCTCTTGATCATTTTTCAGTGCATGTCCCCGATGAGCTATGAGTATAGAAATTTGGGTCTCGAGCTTGTCTCTATTGAGGAAAATCTCTCTCACATGCCCAAGAAACCCTTCATGGTGGAAGAAAATAAAAACGATGGAGAAGAATATTATATTGATTTTTTTCTTGAGCAAGCTCTCACGCGACAAATGTACGAAATGATGGAGAATTGTTCCCACATCCTTCAATGCCTACCGATAAAAACAGGTGTGTTTTCATCAAGAGGCCACTTTGGAGGAACCTCACCTTTCAAGGTACAGGTTAATTTTTATATTCTCATATTTGAAGGTCAGATAGATGTGGATGCCCTAGACAAATGGTTAAATCTACTAGAAGGTTATTTATTTTTTCACCATTTTTTTGATACGGAAAAGATCGTCTCTGCACTCCTTAAGGCTCTCCCCCATGTCAAACATTGGTGGGAAAATTACTGGGATAAAATTTCCATAGAGGATTCTGGAATATATGGGGTTGATCCCACTTGGGATTTTTTTTGTGGATGTGGTCAAGGAACAATATTACCCTGTTAGCAACTATGAAGACTAGTACATGAGATGGACCACACTGCGGCAAGAGAGGGGCCAAGCAGTGTCACATTTCACCAATACCTTCCATAAATTGTGCACCAAGTTGGGTATCAAATACTCTGAGTGACATTTGGTTCTAAAATACTGTGGGGCTCTACACAGATACATCCAAACTGAAATGGATTTTCTAGATATCTAATCACTCGGTGTTGCGTATCGATATGTTGTTAAAATCAAGAAGAAATTTAGGCTCCAGAACAAAAGGGAGTTTGTATGTACAAATACGCAACAACCAAATTATGAGAAAGATGACCCTAACAAATAGCTTCCTAAAAACTAGTCTAAGCCACAGGAAAAGAACGGTCACAAGAAGATGAATAAGGACACTAGAAAATGGTGTGATTTCCACAAAATCCCCTAACACAAAACCAATGAATGTCACTCGAAACAGTCATTGGTGACCGATATCAAAGATAAGGATCCAAACCCTGATTCACAATTTGATTATGAAAATACTAGTAAAAGACAGATCATCAACATAGACCCCACTACTATTGTCGTGACCACAGCAATTCAACCAGAAGAACCAACAAATCTTGAAGAGGGGGAGCACCTTTTTCATTCACAGATGTGGGTGAAGGGGACCCTGTTGCATTTTATTTTTGATAGAGGAAGAAAGAAGAAACTCATCTCAGCAGAGGTCGTCAAACAGTTGGGATTGTCGACAACACCACACCCGTAGCCATACAACATCGGGTGGCTTCGTCGGGGACGAGATCTTCGTGTCAGCCAACAGTGTTGATTGTCATACAGCATCCATCCCTTCAAGGATGAGGTATTATGTGATTTTTCCCCACTAGATGTTTATGATTTTCTCTTGGGCCAACCATATATGTGGAAACGCCATGTTGTTTATGAGTCTAGACCTTGTAATTTCATTGTTACTTTGGGGGGTCATCTCTACATAATACCAAAGGTATTTCCAACTATTGTCCTACCTAAACAATGTCGCTAGGTATTATCTCATACTACAAAATTTAGCTTCTTCACAACATGTTCAAAAGGTGCACAAAAGGAAACTACAACCATTGCATCCTCGGTACAATCACCTTTTATCCAACAAAATTACAACAAAGGGAAATGATCTCTACTATATATCTTCGCTCTCATTTTGTGTTGAAAATAATCTAAGATACTGAAAGAGCAGCAATAATATAGTAGATATATATTGGAAATATAGCAAGAGGCACAGATATATAGTTATACACAATTTCTATTAATGAGCAAAAATGTACAAAGACTGTAAAAATACAGAGTGAAAGACTCGCTAGAATAGTGGAAAATTTCCTCTAAGAAGAGATGTGACGGCTACTCGCATTCACAAGAAGATGATTGTTACAATGAGGCTCCAAAGGCCTTTTTAGCATAAGTAAAATCCATAACCCTAACTCCGAAAGAAGAAAATCCAGAAGGTTTGAAGGCCCCCGATGGGGTAATTGATATGTCAACTTCCCGAGGGTGTAACTTTTGCATACGATCTCTGTTTTGGGTGCTCGATACACCATTCGAAAGGTAAAACCAAGAAGAAATATTTTCGATTGACCCTATTTAGACCCCCTTGATAGTAACCTGGACCCCAAATCCACAAAATACGTCATTTAGGGCCTCAAAACAGCCCTGAAAGTTTGGAACCCAAAAAACTACTGAAAAACTGCCAAGATGGAAAACTATTTTTCGAGCCCATGGAATAGGTGGGTGGCCACCGATATCCACCTGGATCGGTGCATGGGAAACATAATTTTATACGAGAAATGCATTAAGTCATCATTTTACAATTGCAGAGTAAGTCAACATGCTAGCTTTAGGAATGTGCAATATTTCTTAAACATATAGCTAGTACAAATAAAGTTACATATGGTGATACCATAAACATATAGTTGTTGCAAAGGTGGCACTTCGATGCTTGGAATTTTAAAACTAAACCGCAGGTCAAATTTGACAGTTTTAATGGAATGACAGGTGCAGAAGGTGTGTTATATGGATCTAAAGGACAAATGGAATTGGCCTTCACATGGGGCCTTGGCCTTCCCTCAAATAATCAAGTTGGCCATATTTACTTCACAAAAGAAGTAAGTAACTTTGTTTTTTCTTTTGCAAATTGGAGCAAATCAAGGTGACATAAATATGTCAGTTATTGTGCAAATTACCTGGGTTGTTATAATTGTTGGTGCAGAACCATTGGAAATGCCAAATTGCAGAAGTAGAAAGTGCACAAGCATTAGCCATGTATTTTTGGCACAAGGGTTGAAGGTAATTGTAGTAAGGTGTTGGTTGTATGGAGGATATATGTGTGCAGACTCTGTGCATTGTGAAAAGTGGGTAAGTAAAAAAGGATTTTGACCAATAAATCTTGGAACTATAGTGTAATGACAAAAGAATTTTATACAACTATGGATAGTAAACAAACATCAAGATCAAAGTGTTAATGTTTTAGATATGTAAATGCATTTAGGCATATACATATATTAAAAATAAGTACATAAAGTGAAAAAAACATTTCTATGCATATGCTTAACTTAAAAACATTGTTAAACATATATATCGTATGCCTAGATATATCTTTAGCAAAGGCATATCTTTTGGACGTTCGCACAAGCATATATCCAAGAGAGCCAAGACTTGGTCTAATTTAAACCATTGTCCAGATAAGTCATATTAGAAAACCTATTGCATTGTTTCACTTTGAAACCCCGCACTTCCAATAGTTTGATAGCACAGATATTGTCCAACAATGTATTTTGTATGATAAGTGGTTGAATTTTCGCAAATTTGTTTTTATAGGACTCCATCAATTGTGTAGAGGGTTTTTTTATGACCATATATATGCATTTTTCATTAGTAAATAAGTCAATTTCTATGCATTTTGCATTAGTATTTTATTTACTAAGTGTTCGATGCACGGGGATACGCCTGTGCACAGGTGTGGAAGTCATATGTGTGAAGACTATATGTATGTGTTGAAGATGTATTTTATTTACTAAGTGTTCATTGTGCGTGGATATACTTGTGCCGACGTGCAAAAGTTATATATGTCTAGAAGAAATATGGTTTTTTGCATGATGCAAATTAAAATATTATCAATTGATTATCATGATTTTCTTGTCACACATACAATTGTTGCTTGTCATGGATTTGAATTTTTTTACATATACAATATATATGGATTGAGATAAGTCATGCAATGAGAGTGTGCATTTATGTGTCTCAAATACTTCAGGATGTCGAATGAAAGAAATAGAGGGACTCCTACTCTGATAGGCATCCATGGCTCGACAGGGATCCTTATGTTGTTAGGGACCCCTAGTTTGACAGGGAAGCCTAACCAGGCAAGAGAAACTATCCATGCAAGGGATTTTAGTGGGATAAAGAACGTATCCATAAATTTAATCTATTTTTTAATGTTTCAAATCTTAGCGATTTAAAATTGTTCATATATAATAAAGATGAACCATGGAAAACAAGAAGATATAGTTAGTGTAGAATATTGTTAAAGTCATCTATATCTATTGAGGCTAGAGATGATAACCATTTGTAAGTGGTGCTCAATTTGATCCATTGCATGATGGATCAATGCAATCTTTTGCTAATGATGATTTTGGGTTTTTTGGGGACAATTTGAACATACAAATGAGAGAAAAAGAGATTTGCGCAAAGAACAAAAATCTATGAAAAAATTGCATAGCTAATGAACTCATGGGGACAATGGTGACCAAGTAGAAGGTGGCTATGTATTTATATACAAGTTACAACCTTATAACAGAATGTGTAAGTGCATTAGTTTTACACCAACTAACATACATATATGTGCGGAGGTGTGGACAAATCATCAAAGCAAAAGTCTTCGTACATAAGCAGTAGCGCATTGCACATTACAATATTAAATAATTAATAATTATTTAATATTAAATAATTAAT
>ML796246.1:193631-212271 GCA_009831015.1 Picea engelmannii | reverse complement strand
GTGTGTTTTTACACCAACTAATAGACATACTTGTGTGGAGGTATAGACAAATCGTCAAAGGAAAATTCTATGCACATAAGCAGCAACGCATTGCACATTGCAATATTAAATAATTAACAATTATTTAATTATTTAATAGATTGCACACATTTCACTTTAATAAATAATTATTGGTCCTTTAATTATTTGTATAGAACCATATTTAAAAAAAATTAAAATAGTTTTTACACAAACTAACAGACATGCCTATGCGGAGATATACCCATGCAGTGACATTGTGCGAAGGTTTGGACAAATTGTCAAAGAAAAAATATTTGCACGTATGCAACAACGCATTGCACATTGCAATATTGAACATATGTCGCAACGGGTGCATGTACGAGTCTCAAAGTTATGATGTACGAGTATGGGACGAGTGTATGTATTTTATTTACTAAGTGTTTGTTGTCTTGAAGATGTATAGTTAACATTTATTAAATTAATAATTAAGTTTTATTAAATTAATAAATAATTAGGTGTGGACAAATCATCAAAGAAAAATTCTTCGCACATAAGGAGCAACAGATTGCACATTGGAATATTGAACATTTTTCATAATGGGTGCATGTACGAGTCTTAAAGTTCTGATGTACAGGTACAAAATGAGTGTATTTTATTTACTAAGTGTTCATTGTCCTCTAGATGTATAATTAAATTTTACATAAGGCGTGTATGATTAACATATTACACATTGGAATATTGAACATTTTTCGTAACGGGTGCATATACGAGTCTTAAAGTTCCGATGTACAGGTACAGAATGAGTGTATTTTATTTACTAAGTGTTCATTGTCCTCTAGATGTATAATTAAATTTTATTAAATTAATAAATAACTATTAATCTTTTAATTATTTGTATATCACTGAATTAAAATATTTTTAAAATTATTTTTACACCAACTAATAAACATACATGTGAGAGGATATACATGTGTTGAGGTGTGGAAGCTATATTTGTGTGGACTATGTCTGTGTTGAAGATGTATAATTAACTTTTATTAAATTAATAATTAACTTATATACACAAAAATCATTTTGTTAATCATATGCATATGCATAACAATATTCTATTATTAATATAACATTTCTAACTATTAGACTCATTGTTTGTTGTGTGTGGAGGTGTCGAAGTTATATGTGTACAAACTATATGTCTGTGTTGAAGATGTATTTTATTTACTAAGTGTTCACTATGTAGGGATATACCTGTGCGGAGATGCAAAAGCTATATTTGTGTGAACTATATGCCTTTGTTGAAGATGTATAATTAAATTTTATTAAATGAATAATTAAATTTTTTTTAATATACATATATATGTTAAAATCATTTTGTTAAGAATACCACTAAGTTTTACTCCATTGTACCAGAACCACCGAGGTGTGGAACTGCAAGTGCCAACATGCAACAGAACCGTAATGCAAGTATGCCAAAGAATTGACAATAATTTGTTGAAATATTGTAACTTCGAAGAATATTCTAATTATATTTGGGTTATTATCATATAGATCAAATCCCATTTTGTGGATTGATCATCTCGTGTCTTGTATAATATCAAATCCCATTTTGCGGATTGATCATCTCGTGTCTTGTATAATATAAAATCCCCTTTTGTGGATTGGTCAAACCATATGTATATGGTGGTATTTGTAAATTAAACCCCTAGTGTTTATAAAGTGGTTTTAACCACTTCTAGAAGAAGTTGTCCCTACTAAGTGAAGAGACATAACCCTAGAGCCTCCTCAACTAGTATTTATATGTGAGGATGGTGCCTCACTTGCACACACTCACTCTCACTCATTTAGTGCACATATTTTGAAGGAAGTTACAGTTGTAGGAGGAAGGAGAAGAGAGGCGCATGCTCAGTCTTAGTTTATTCTTGGTGTTTTGGTCTTAGTCTTGGCATTGTATTGGAAATCTATTATTGAGGAAGGTTTTGTTGGGTTTTCTCCCCCATGAAGGTTTCTCGGGATAAAATGTTGTGTACCTTGTGATTTTGTTTCTTTCAGTGATCCTCTTCATGTTTTTGTTTTGGAAATGCATTGAGTAATTTAGAAATAACCTAATAAAAACAGTAAAAACTTATCATGGTATCATAGATTGAATGAATTGAGCATCTTTCATTGGGTGATCCGGATTATTTTCGACACGAAATGAGAGTGGAGATATAATAAAGCAATATACAGAGATATCTCAGATATAAAATAATATAATAGAAATGTATAAGAGATGTAACCATAAGAACAGAGATACAATAATACACAATTTTCTATTAATGAGCGAAAATGTACAAAGACTATAAAAATATAGAGTGAAATACTCACTAGAATGGTGGCAACTTATCTTTGAGAAGAGATGTGTCTGCTACTTGCATTCGCAAGAAGATGATTTTACAATGAGGGTCCAAAGGCCTTTTTATCATAAATAAAATCCAAAACCGTAACCCCGGAAGATGAAAATCCAACAGTTTTGTGGACCCCGGTTTGGGTAGCTTGGTGTATCAACTTCCCAGGTGCATAACTTTGGCATACGATCTTTGTTTGGGGTGCACGATATCTCATTGTAAAATTATCCTAGAGGAGATTAGTTTTGGGGGCTCAATCTGAGCCTTTTTCTATCATTGAGAAGCTCGATCCCAAAAAATATTCATTTATGTCCTCAAAATGGCCTCGAAAGTTAAAAACTGCTAAAAATAGTAAATTACCAAAATTGTCAGAAAATTGTTTTGAGACAGTTGGAAAAGGTGGGTGGACATCAATACCCACCTGGATCATTGAGTATATAGAAGTCATATTTTTCGTACAAGAAAATTAGGGATTTTTACTGAAGAGGATTTTTTGTCCAAAAACTATCTTGGGAAGTGTGCCCTGCCCTAGTGCATCTTTTGGTAGCTTGAGTGAATATTTTCAGTGGCCAGATTCTCTGGAAATTCAAACCCTAGTTTTGATTGGTACAAGAAAACCAGAAAACCAGGAAACCAGAACCATTACCAGAAGTACCAATCCATAATTGTGCAGGTTAAGTTTCAAGGGGTAAAACTTGGAATTTTTTGAAATAGTCAGCTCCAGCAAACTCACCTCATCCCAGCGCATCTCTTGGTAAGCTCAGATTCAATTTTTGAGCACTTTCATTTTCTGGTCATTTTCTTAGCTCCAAGTCAAGATGTCTACAAGCACCAAGCTTGTTGAAAAGATAGAAGGTGTGGAAAATATCCATGCCTAGAAGTACATAATTGGACTCATTCTTGAAGAGAATAACCTTACAAAATTCATAAAATAAAATGTACTGAAACCCAAAGAAGATGCAGCCAAAGAGAAGTACAAGAAGGATATGATTAATGCTAAAAGAATAATTGCAGATTCCATTAAATACCACTTGATCCCTCAAGTGTCTTCTAAGAATACTCCAAAAGATGTGTTTGATGCCCTAACCAGAATGTATGAAGGAAATAACATCAGCTGGGAGATGAAATTGAGAAACCAACTCAAGAATACAAAGATGAAAAAAGGAGAAACAGTTCAATACTATTTCTCTAGGGTTTCTCAATTCAAGGAACAGTTAGAGGCAATTGGAGACAACTTAGAATGAAGGATGTACTCTATGTACCAAGTTTGAAAAATAACTCACTTTCTATTTCAGCCCTAGATAAGAAAGGATTCAGGGTTGCATTCATATATGGTGAAGTTATTATGTGGTCTAAAGGAAAAACTATAGAAGATGTAGTTGGTATTGGAAGAGAATAAGGTGGTTTGTACAAGTTAAAAGGTCACTCGAATGTAGCCTTGACTCACTCTACTGAAATTCCTTGTGAACTTTGGCATTGAAGACTAGCTCACATCAACTACAAAGCCTTACCATATGTAAGCAAGCTAGTTACATGTTTACCAGAACTAAAGGTTGATCATGAAGGTGTATGCAAGGGATGTGCACAAGGAAAGAACATAAAGAATAATTTTTCCAAAGAGCGACAGTAAAGTAGAAGGAATCTTGGAACGTGTCCACTCATATGTATGTGGTCCAATGCCATCAACCTCTCTAAGCGGGTATGTATACTATGTATCCTTTATTGATGATTACTCTCATAATTCTTGGTTTTATTTCCTAAAGTCAAAAGATGAAGTACTTGGAAATTTCAAGGAATCCAAAGCCTTGGTAGAAAATCTCTACGAAAGGAAAATCCAGATACTCATGTCAGATAATGGAGGAGAGTACACTTCAAATGAATTTGGAATATATGCAGAGATGCCAGGATTAAGAGGGAGCTCACCACTCCCTATAATCCTCAACAAAATGGTGTAGCAAAAAGAAAGAATAGAACGATTATGGAATTAGTAAAGACTATGATTCACAATCAAGATCTTCCAATGCACGTATGGGTTGAAGCATCAATAACAACATTATATGTCCAAAACATATTATCCCATAGTGCACTTGGATTCAAAAATCCGGAATAAATGTTCACTAGAAAGAAGCCAAAAGTAAGCCATCTCAAAATATTTGGGTGTTCAGTATTTGTACACATTCCAAAATAAAAGAGAACTAAGTTGGATCCTTCAAGAAAGAAGGGAATATTTGTGTATATTGTGCGGTCTCTAAGGCCTTAAGAATATACATACCAGATTACCATCATATTGATATTATCAGAGATGCAACCTTTGATGAAGATACAACACTCAAAATATCAATGAAATGCCAACTTGAAGAAGCATATGAAGAAGAACTTGTAGCTCCCAGAGTTTCAAAACCCATAAAGGAAGTTACAGTTACCCCTGATGATGAGATTCCAAAATATCATGATATGATAGAATCTCAATAACCTCCCCGTATGACGATATGTCATAAGAAAAATTCATCTTGGGAAAGAGAACTTATTCAATATGCTGAGAAGTATGGTACCCCAGAAAGAACCATGAGACAAATCAAGAAAACTAAGCCATTATCCAACTATATGTCCTTGATGTGTGATCTCGTAGAAAAGGAACCTACTTTCTTTGAAGAAGTCATTCAGAATAAATAATGGATGGATGTCATGATAGAAGAATACCATTCCATTATAAAGAATGATGTATGGGAAGTAGTTCTCAGACCAAAGAATAAATATGTGGTATCTTCCAAGTGGATATACAAAATAAAACATGTAGTAGATGAAAGTATTGAAAAACATAAGGCAAATAAGGAAGAAATCCAGTATTTCTCTTAGCATGGAAGAAGCAGAATACATTGTAGCATGTTCTGCCAGTTGTGAAGCCATATGGCTTCGAAATTTGTTGACATTTATGTTAGATCTGGAAATGGAAGCCACTTTGATTCTATGTGATAACCAGAGTTGTATAAAGATGACAGGAAACTCAGTGTTCCATGATAAGTCGAAGCACATAGAGATCCGGTATCACTACATTCGTGATATGGTGCAAAGGGGAGTTGTAAAGCTCCAATATGTTGGCACAAATGAGCAGGTTGCAGATGTGTTGACTAAGCCTCTATCTTGTGTGAAGTTTGAGTACTTTCGAGACAAACTTGGTGTATTCTAAAAGGACCTCCCTCGAAAGGGGGAGTGATTTTGATGATACTATGGTATCCTGACCAACAACAAGTAGCTCCATTAGGATTTTATATCCTAGGGGATTGATCATCCATGGGCAGATCTTGAAGGTCCGGTAAGGATGCTCTGTCAGATTCAATGTGCATGTATATGCTAGATGTGGTCAGTAGTGGTAGCTCCATTAGGATTTTATATCCTATAGAATCTTATGATTCCTGGGAAGATCCCGAAGGTCCGGTAAGGACGGTCTGTCAGAGTACCACAAATGTTGTTGTTGATGCACCTGCCTCATTCCATTGCCACATGTTGATGATTTTGTTGTTCCGGCCTTGTCTTGTTGATGATGTTGTTGTACCATCTTCATGTTATTGATGATGTTTTTGTTCTAGCTTCATGCTATTGATGTTGATGTTTCAACTTCATGTTGACGATGATGATGATGATGTTTCTCTAGCTCCATGTTGTGAATGGTGATGATATTGATGATGAGAAAAACTTCTAATTAATTATAGATGTGTCAGTAAGTGTTCCAAATGTTGATGATGATGTTTCCATTTCCTTCTCTTAATGATATTGTGTTGGGTCATGTCAATAGAATACCCTTATCGTTAAGGAGGGGTGTTGAAATATTGTAACTTCGAAGAATATTCTAATTATATTTGAGTTATTATCTTATAGATCAAATCCCCTTTTGTGGATTGATCATGTTGTGTCTTGTATAAGATCAAATCCTTTTTGTGGATTGGTCAAACCATATTTATATGGTGGTATTTGTAAAGTCCGCCCCTANATTCTAATTATATTTGAGTTATTATCTTATAGATCAAATCCCCTTTTGTGGATTGATCATGTTGTGTCTTGTATAAGATCAAATCCTTTTTGTGGATTGGTCAAACCATATTTATATGGTGGTATTTGTAAAGTCCGCCCCTATTTTTTATAAAGTGGTTTTAACAACTTCTAGAAGAATTCGGCCCTACAATGTGAACATACATAACCCTAGCGCCTCCTCAACTAGTATTTATATGTGAGTATGGTGCCTCACGTGTACACACTAACTCTCACTCATCCAGTACACATATTTTCAAGCCAGTTGCAGTTGCAGGAGGAAGCATAAGAGAGGCACATGCTCAGTCTTAGTTTATTCTTAGTGTTTTGGTCTTAGTCTTGGCATTGTATTGGCAATCTATTATTGAGGAATTTTTTGATGGTTTTTCTCCCCCATGAGGGTTTCCTGGTATAAAATTTTGCATACCTTATGATTTTGTTTCTTTCAATGATCCTCTTTATGTTGTTTTTTGGAAATACATTGAATAATTTGGAAATAACCTAATAACAATAGTAAAAAATTAACATAATTGTCTTCATAGGAATTGAAAATAGACGGAATGTCCATTGTATCAAAGAAAAAAATATATACAAATCATGAAAGACACAAATATGAAAGATGTGCACAAATCGTCAAAGAAAATTAACGATATAATTGTTACACTTGCATATGTAGATACCAATACATGTGCATTTCTTCACAATGCGGACCTATATCTCCCATACTTCCGCATTTCACACAGGTATGAAAGTCTCACAAGAAACACCTGGTATATTCTCAACACATATGCGACCAATCTATATAATTCACAAGACTGCATTGGACTGTCGCAGCTATGTATTTCCAATACTTCTACCCAGCGCTTTAAAATGCATTGGGACAAAAACAAAAATGTGATTGTTGGAAGACATGTCTTTTGTAATTGGGAATTTCACAAAGACAGGTTCTCACAAGCATGGTGTGTGTACAAGCAACACTTATTCTACTGTCAACACTTGTATGCAAAAATCATAGAACTCATTGCACTAGCCTGGTAAACTTATAATACTTCAAACAATTTCCAAACTATGCTATATTTGTAAGCTATCCAAGAAAGTAGATCTTGCATGTTAATTGATTTAGTGTATATGTAAATCTAGCATTGGCATCAATGTAGAGGAAGAAAATTTATGATAATTTCTATATGTTCACAATTCTATTTGGTTGGTAATTGCATACAAGTTATTGAATTGCAATATAAAAATATAAATTCTTTATCTAGAAATCCCAACAGCTTTCTTTTCAGGTATGCAACAGTTTAAAATGCATTGGAACAGTACAAGAAAACAATTGACTTAAGTAGATGGAAAGAACAATCTAGAAACAGATAGGTTATGTTTGGAGAAAATTGCAAAAGAAAAACCATATGGAAACCTTGTATAGTTCTTCAAGATTTGTAATAATTGAATTGAAGCCGGAAACTTTTGTACAATGTCGAAAGTATATAAATATTAGTGAAACTATTCAGTTGACTATGTGAAAATAGTTTAACTGTAAAAATTCAATACAAGAATAGTGCAATGTTAACAATGGGCAGTAAATATAGTATTTGTCAAAACATAATAGAAATGCATTATCTTTAAGTCCCATACAAGGACAACACAATGGATTATATTTGCTTTACTATCTATGTGACATGTGGATCCACCTTGTATTGTTCAATGTAAATTTGTCATGTACTCAAAAATTGCATGGCATGTAAACAACAATAGGAATTGTTTTTGCAAAGATATTTCATATAGCATTTCTCTCGATCCAAAAAGCACATCGCATGTAAGAGAATTGCAGATTTTGTAGACAGGTTGAAATGCAATGGAATATGCATTTTCCAATATCAATGTACCTTGAGCCTATTTCGACCTGTTTACACTGTAAAAAATTCAATAATTTAAACTATGTGTGTGTGTGTGTGTGTTTAAATAATCTTGTATACTAAATTTGTATATAGACTTGTGAATCCATACTTACAACTTGTGTTGATGCAACTAGTATTTCCAGGTCTTTGACAACTTTTCTTGTCATTTTTTCCATAATTGTCCATTGTGTTGTGCACAAATAGTTTTGTTTTGCATCTCTTGTCCTGGTTATATTTTTAACTATTCATGTGTCTCAAACATATAATGCACCTGGTATATAGAATATTGTAACCATGATATAATTTTACTTGAGAAATACTAGCATAGAAATGACAAATCGTTGACCATCCAAAAGGATGTCATTTCCTTGTCATTTGTTTATTGTTCAATCCCTCTGTCCAGAAAATATTCGCAGTTGCTCAATCATATATAAATAATGTAAAATAACCAATATGAAGAATAGTTTGGATATATTTTTTGGTCAACTACACAATTTACACTCTAGTATACATACATTTGCAATTGTTGTTATTTCACATCGATACTTGCTTCACATGTTATTGTTTATGTTCCACTTGGATCTGCAATATTCGTTGATTTGATTCCAAGTATTGCTACTTTTATTCAATTGAACATAGAAATTCCCAAATTGCATAGCCATCTGGTCCTATTCATTTGTGATGTATAAAATGGAGAGCTTATATGAAGAGAGCATAATTTTCCTTAGACACACAAATTTTATTAAAAGAAGGAAAATAATTACACAATAAATGTGAGAGATTACAATCTATGACATTACTCTCGCATGAGAAAATCAGATCTTTAATAAGCTCATAAAACTAATTCTAAGTTAATTTTTGGTATGGACATCTTATCACATAATCATGTGAGTATGACAAGTGTCCATGTACATTAAATAAATATTCTAACAATTTCCTAGTATATTGTTTCTAAGAAGTGACTCTTTTCTATACTCATTATCTATTCTAACTAAATACATTCTAGAAAATCCTAAGTATTATAAATAATATTATACTAAGTTCTTTAGAATCATAATATCTAACATCACCCCTCTTGATCCAAAAGTACATTGGAACAAATACCAATTTATTCTCTAAACTTATTTAATTTGATCCTACCAAGAGGTTTCGTGAAAATATCTGAGATCTGATCTTCTGAAGGATAGTATATCGGTTTGATGATGCTCTTTGTAATGAGTGTCCTGGTATAATGATAATTCGTGTCGACATGCTTTGTTTTGTTA
The DNA here is from genome assembly GCA_009831015.1 of Picea engelmannii. Taxonomy (NCBI): domain Eukaryota; kingdom Viridiplantae; phylum Streptophyta; class Pinopsida; order Pinales; family Pinaceae; genus Picea; species Picea engelmannii. The sequence goes on along the minus strand of ML796246.1, from coordinate 202,704 downwards.
TGGAAAACTAGATTTTTAACAAGTTTAATGGGCGGTTGACTATCAATTAACAATGAAGTAGATTATGTTTGAGAAAATCCCAAATCCTATAAAACTCCGCGTAACCAAACTATTTCACATGCTGTTTCCCATGTTGATATATATATTATGCTTCTGCAAAAGAATTTGCAACATTATTTTTCTTCTTACAACTCCAAGAAATTTTTGTTGATCCCAAATTCATGAAGTAACCTAATGTTGATTCCCTATCATCAACACTTCCAGCAAAATCTACATCTAAATATCCAACAAGTACATTTTTTTTATTCTTCTTATATAGAAGACCATAATATTTGTTACCTTAACTATATCTATGAACCAGTTTTGCGGCATTTCAGTGGATTTCCCTAGGTTCTTGCATAAATATGAAGAGAATATTGACTTCATATGATAATTATAGATGAGTGGTTGTCAAATAAATCAAGCTACCAATCAAATTCCTATAACTAGCATTTTTTACCAATTCCCCCCCTTCAAGTTTTGAAAGTTTTAAATTTTTCTCCATCGGGGTGAGAACAAATTTGCAATCTTTCATGCCAAATATTTTCAATATCTCAAATGCATACTTGCATTGATTAATTAAAATGTTGTTTGAATGTTGAAATACTTCAACTCCAAGATAGTAGTGAAGTAATCCCAAATTTTTCATCTTGAATCCAGCCTATAATTCCTTCTTTATCTGAACAATATGATCATCATTGTTTCCAGTAATGAATTTATCCAAGATTTCTTTACAAAATTCAAGGATTTATTGTCGCAACTCAAATTTTGCAAGGTTGATAAATCGAAGGAGTAGAAACAAATGGTTCTCACCATTATCTCCAAGGTTGGTCTCGAATTCTCTGTATTCATATCCACATTCCATTCTGTCAGATTCACCTCTAGAGCCACCTGGAATATTCCTTCTCTTTAGGACTTTATCGAATCCCTAACACAAGATCAAACCAATCTCATCAACATGGGAAAAATCAAAGGCCCAAAGGACCATGCACTCACTGTGCAAGATGGAAACCAGAAATATCATAAATTTAAAGATAAATACAAAAGGAAAGCTCATGCACATTCGAAGAAGGAAGAGTACAAAAAACCCTTCATCGATGCCTCTAGATCCAAAGGGGAAAAGGGAAGAAAAGGGGAGAAATGCATGTACTTTCACAAAGGATTCCATCTAGAATCTGCATGCATGCAAAAACAAATAGATCTGATGACTCAAATACTTCAGCAAAAAAACCTTGGAGATCTCATCCCCTAGGGTTCTAGGAAGAAGAATCCAAAAGATCAGACTTCCAAGAAAGGAAATTATAGCCATGCCTTGATTTCCATCAACTCCTCTCCCAATGCTTGGATCGTAGATTCAAGAGAATCACATCACATGGCTACCTCAAAAGTAGTATATTATTCATTGTATGCATGCAAATGTCCTCCTATTATGATGGGGGACAACTCTTTTGTCGAAGTCACCGGCAAAGGAAGGATCAAACTCAATAATGGAATCTCTGAGAATGTGTTGCACGTTCCCAAACTTTTTTTCAACCTTCTCTCTATGTATCAGATGACGAATTCTGACACTGGAAAGAAATTCATATTCACACCAAATTATGTGGAAATCTATGACATGTAAACCAACTCTAGGGTTGCTACCGGTGAGGTAAATCATCAGTCTAGATTGTATACTTTTTTTGAATTCGTTGAACCTGATTATGCTTTACTGCTTACTCATGTTGATGAAAGTAGTAGGATATGGCATGAAAGGTTTGGACATTTGAATTTTAGATACATGCAACAACTTAGCAAGAAAATGTTGGTTGATGGTCTATGAGACATCCATTTCTCCACGAGAGTATGTGAGGGATGTGTTTTTGGAAAACACCCTCAAGAGAAATTCGACAAAGAAAAGTCTCAAAGAGATTATACACCTTTATATTTGATCCCCAGTGACCTTATGGGTCCTTTTCTACATCCATCCATCAGAAAATTGAGTTTTCTTCTCATTTTTGTTGATGATTTCTCACATTTTACATGGATCTACATTCTCAGGAAAAAATTCGAGGTCTTTCAACACCTCAAAGATTTCAAAGCCCTAGTTGAGACACAGTTCGAAAAGAAGATCAAAGTCCTTTGAACTGATAATGGGGGAGAGTATGTAAATCATGAGATCCATAATCATTTCCATGATGCATGGATTAAGTTACAGCACACAGTTCCCTATACTCTGCAGCAAAACGGGTTTGTTGAGTGGAAAAATAGATCTCTAAAGGAGATGGCATATTGCATGTTGCATGCAAATTCACTACCACGGAGACTATGGGTCGAAGCACTTAATTTTGCAACATACATCCAAAATATATCTCCCAATAGATATTTCAAGGATAAGACCCCCTACGATGATTGGAGCAGCCTCAAACCGGAAGTGACCCACTTTCGCATTTTCGGTTCATGTGGATGGGCCCGGATTCCCTCTGAAAAGAGGAAGGCACTTGATCCATAGATAATTGAGTGTATTTTTTTTGGATACCCTGATGGTGTGAAGGGATATAGGCTTATTGATCTTTCCTCGGACTGACTCATCATTGAGAAAAGTGTCCAATTCGAGAAAAGTGTCTCGCATGCACCTCAATAGCCGCTTGCAGACACCTTCATTCTTCCACCTATCCGAGTTGATGATCATGAACATGTCTACTCTTGTTCATATGAGAGTTATGATTCATAGGACTCAGATGATTCAAATTCAGAGTTAGTACATTCATATGAAGATTCATAGCATCCAGATGCAGTTGCAGAGCCAGAGGAGAGGCCTAAGTGGGCACAAACTACTCTTCAGGATGCATAGGATCTCATTGGTGATCTAACAGATACTAAGAGGACTCGATCTGATTTCGAGGAGCCTTCTGTTTCACTCATTTCCACTGAACTATTTCCCTCTAGGCATATTTTCTTGGTTCAGTCTTCAGATCCACGGTCTTATGGTAAGGCTGCTGGAAATCCCTTTTGGGAATTCGCCATGCAGGAGGAGTACAACTCCCTCCTCAAGAACCAGACTTGAGATATGGTTTCGATTCCTTCTGGGAGGAAACTTGTTAAATGAATATGGGTCTATGGAACCAAGATCATAGCGGATGGAAATATTAGCAGATACGAAGCCAAGATTGTTGCCAAAGGCTTTCAGCAGGTGCATGGTATTGACTATGAAGAGACATTTGCTCCAGTAGTGAATATGGATTCCATACGATTTCCACTTTCCATTGCAACAGCCAAGGGATGGGAGGTCCATCATATGGATGTGAAGAATGCATTTATTCATAGTGGTCTCTCTTAGGAGATCTATATGGAGCAGCCCCAGGGATTCATGTAGGACTCATCTTTGGTCTGTCAACTGAATAAGTCCCTTTATGGCCTCAAGCAGGCTCCGAAGGCATGGTATGCCAACATGGACTCCTACCTATTGTCACAGAACTTTGTACGTTGTAAATCAGACCCGAATATCTACATGCTTAGGACGGTTGATTCACTTCTACTCTTAATTATGTATTTTGATGATTTGTTGATCAGTGATTTCTCGACTTCAGGGATTTTTGCAGTCAAGAGGATTCTACATGATAGTTTTTTATGAAATACATGGGTCTGATACACTTCTTCCTTGGACTCAAGATCAGTCAGGATTCATCAGGCATCAAACTGTCTCAGGCCAAGTATGCATGAGATCTCCTTAAGAGATTTCACATGATAGAATGCAAGTTTGCTCCGACTCCTTTACTATCAGGGGTCAAACTTGAGGATGACGGGGAGACTCCACTAGTTGACATCACATTTTACAGATAGCTAGTGGGAAGATTTTAATATATCACACACTCTAGATTAGACCTCCCATATGCAATTGGTGTGGTTTCCAGGTTCATTAAGGCGTCGCATGAGCTACATTGGAAGGCTACAAAGTGTATCCTTTGATACGTATAGGGCACCATCACCTTTGGGATTAATTATGTAGCATACTCTACATTATATATCATCAGGTTTACTGATTCTGACTGGGTTGGTGATAGAAATGATCGCAAGTCCACATATGGTTACTCAGTCATTCTTTGTTCCCGGCCTATCTGTTGGTCGAGAAAGAAGCAATCTACCATTTCTCTATCTTCACCCAAGGAAGAGTACAGAGGGGTAGTTAACATAACCATGCAATCTATGTGGCTACAACATTTTCTCACTGAGTTGGGAATTAAGCTTCATCGGTCGATCGTCATCTCGTGTGACAACCATAACACTCTGAAGTTCTACAGAGATCCATTTTAGAGGCAGTGGATGAAGCACATTGATATCTAAATGCACTACATCTGGGACTTAATACACGAGGGGATCATCAACTTACAGTTATTTCCTTCAGCAAAAAAGATGACACACATCTTCAACAAGACCGTCACTAAGCAGAAGTTCCATTCTCTATGAAGTCATCTTGGAGTGAAGGACACATTTTTCTAGCAACTGTAGTTCTTCTTTTTACATACATTGTACCTTGAGGGGTGGTTTTTCCCATGAGGTTTTCCCTCTTTCCTCGCTTTATTTCAGTGTATATTTTGTATTTGGGTACCTAACATGGCCTCGTTGTCGGGACCCATTCTTTATTTTCACTATAGTGATGTTTAGGGGGGTGTTGGATTTACTTCACACACACCTAGGATTTATTTTTCCTAAGGTTTTCCCTTGTTTATTAGTCATAATTAGTCATTATCCAGTCTCCTATATTTTAGGGGAGAATATTCCACTTGGAGAATATTCTCTTTCAGTTGACACTTTAGTTTGACTAGTTGAGTTGAGTTTAGATGTTGCATTGGTTTTGTCACCATGAAACATTGGGATCATCACCAGTTAATGCGCACTTTCCTTTCGATCATCACCAGAATGGTGCATTACCCTTGATTCCCTGATCTACTCCTCACTACTCTATGTTCAGTCAGTTAACTGAAGACTAGTTGACTAGTTAACTCAGCTAGGTGGCAGTTCATTGTCGTAACTACCTGAGAGACTAGAATAGGTGGCAATTCACTCACGTAACTACTGGTGTGTGTCCAGATCACTCTATACCACCACTATGGCGCATTGGTTCTCCACCATTATGGACTCATTGAGTTATATAGAGTATATCATGTGTAAATTATTCATTATTCATTACGGTTAATGAGAATTCTTTCATTCTTTCTCTTCTTCTTCTTCTTTCTCAAATTCTCTCTACAAATGTGTGTATTATTGTTTAGCTAGATCTATTATGTGCAGGTTCAACACATTTAAAAAATTCTACCAATGGTAAAAATTCTTCCCATCGTTTTTGTTAATCCATCACATACATTTGAAGCATATCCTCTAGAATTTGATTTGTTCTTTTAGTTTGTCCATGTGTTTCGGGGTGATATGTGGTACTAAAATTCAATCGTGTTCCCAAATCCTCTTGGAAACTAGTCCAAAAACGTCTAGTGAATATCGATCCATTATCAGATATTATCTTTCTTGGTACACCATGCAATCTTACAATTTTCTTAACAACAATTATAGCTATGTCTGGTGCTTGATATGTCATACGAACTGGGATAAAATACTCACTCTTCATCAAAGTGTCGACGACTACAAAAATAGAATCAGGTTTCCTTGTCGTCAATGGAAATCCAACAATAAAATCCATCGATATAACTTCCCATTTCGATTCAGGACTCACATGTGGCTGTAATAATCCTGCTAGATGTCTATGTTCATCCTTCACTTGCGAACATTCAAGACATCTCGTGACATAGTTAACTATATCAGTTTTCATTCCCTTCCAAAAGAATAAAGGTTTAAGGTCTTCCTTCATCTTCGTGACTCAAGGATGAGCCATATACACTGCTCGATGAACTTCGTTGAAAATAAAATTTCTCAATTTGTCATCTCGTGGTACATAAATTCTTCCATTATACCTTAGTAGCTCGTCATTGTCCAAATAATATCCCTCAAATCTAGGTATCATCATGGTATCTTGTTCTATATTGTCTTTTACTTCCTTGTACCATTTGTCATCAATCTATAATGCTAAGACGTATTCTTGAAGATTTGTCTTTAGGGGTATTACTAAGAAAATGTGTGGTCTTTGATTCAATGCATCTGCTACTATGTTAATTGTTCCTTTAGTGTATGTGATCTCAAAATCATTCTCACTTAAAAAATTTGACCAACGTCTTTGTCACACGTTCAAGTGAATCTAAGTAAAAATATGTTGCAATTCTCTATGATCGGTTTTCAACTCGAGTTTCCATCCAATAAGATAGTGTCTCTAAACTCGCAAGGCATAAACAATCGCTAATAACTCCAAATAGTGTGTTGAGTAATTCTCTTCATGCCTTCTTAGTTTCCTTAAAACATACGTGATAACACATCATTCTTGCATTAATAATCCACTCAATCCTTCCTTGGATGCATCAGTGCATACCAAGAATTATTTTTCCATATCCGGAACTTTCAGTATTGGTGCTATTGTTAGTAGTTATTTAAGATTTTAAAATGATTCCACCTACTTCTCTAACCATACAAATTTCTTATTCTTCTTTTGTAGTTCCATAATTGGGTTTTCTATTTTTGAAAAACCTTCGACAAAACGTCGATAGTAACCTGCTAATCCCATAAAACTATGTGCCTCTTGTACATTCATCAGTGTTGTTCATTCCATAATATCCTCTACCTTCGATGGATCCACGGTGATACCTTCTCCAGAAATAATGTGTCCAAAATAGTGAATCTATGTATGGTAAAAAGAACACTTCGACAACTTTCCGTACAACTTGTTTTCTCTTATACACTGTAAAACTAATCTCAAATGTTCGTCGTTCTTTTATTTCATCTGAGAGTAAATTATTATATAATCAATAAATACTTGTGAAAAATTACCCAAGTACTCCCGGAATACCCCATTCATTAAACTCATGAAAACACCAGGGGCATTTTTCAATCCAAACAGTAATACAGTAAATTCATAATGTTTGAATCTTCTTTTAAATGATGTTTTAGGAATGTCTTCCTTCTTGATTCTCAATTGATGGTACCCCTATCTCAAATCAATATTTGAAAACAATGTTGCTCCCTTCATTTGATCAAATAAGTAATCAATTCTTGATAACGGGTATTGATTCTTGATCGTGGATTTATTTAATTGACAATAGTCAATGCAAAGCCTCCAAGATCTGTCCTTGTTTCTTACAAAAATTACTAGTGCACCCCACGATGATACGCTTGGACGTATAAGTCACAAATCCAACAACTCCTTCAATTGCATATTTAAATCTTTCAATTCAGGTGTCAACATCCGATATGGTCTTCTAGCAATTGGTTATGTTCCAGGTTTTATATCTATAGTAAATTCCAAATCACTATTTGGCGGTAAACCTGGTATTTATTCAGGAAAAACATTGGCAAACTTCGATACTACTAGAAAGTCTTCCAATCTTTCTGCATCACCCTTTTCGTTAAGAGATAAAATTGCATACAACTTACATCCCTTGCACATATTTTTTTGTAATTGTAGGGAAGAAATAAATCTTATTGATACTCCTTGGTTTCTTCCTACAATTAGTCTACTATGTCCCAAATCATCAATTAAACTTAATCTTTTCATATTACAGTTAAGTTGATTCTAACCAATCCATTCCAATCACAATATCGTAAGATCCCAAGATGGTGACAAAAAGGTTTACACTTGTGAAACATTCACCCAAATCGATAATACAATATTTAACCTTTCCTCCAACTTTTTTCTTGGCTCCATTTCTACATATCTAAAATCATCTTGTTTGACTACCTTCACCTTAATCTGTTTAAGCGCAGCACTACAAATAAAAATCTCAGTAGCTCCTAGGTCTATCGAAATATTAAATTGTTGATATGTTATCATACATGACGTCTCGAGCACTATAGACTGATGCTTGGCATGGTGTTTATTCGTTGCTGCATGAATCCTATGGGCCTTTCCCAAATCTCCTACTATCATTTTTCATGTTGATCCAAAAGTTCTCCACAAATCCAACATCCGTTCTTAGGGTCGGTACTCCTAGTTCTAGAGTATGAATCTGTTGTTCTAGGGTTCTGAGGCCTCGATATGTTGTACATAACAGATCTATATTGTTGTTGTTGCTGAGGACAACATGGTTTATGTTGCGGTGGTGATCTATACGGAATCCTCTAATTGTTATCTTATCTACGTGGTTCCTCTAGTTGTATCACAGTGCCCAGAAGTTTGTCTAACAGGTGTATGTTGTTGTGGCACTTTAAGTAGCATTTTTCCTGTCTACGTGGAAGGATTCCTACCTTGACCCCCACTATTCAACTCTTCTTCAGTGATAAAATCCTTTTGTATTGCATCGTGAAAAGTGTGAGACATTAGGATCCTCACCTTAGCACGAATGTTGTAGTTGAGACCAAACACAAACTTATTCACCTTTAACTTTTCTGCATTCAAATGCGGAGCATATCTAAGTAACTTAATCTCATACTCAGGTATTGTACAACTTCCATGTCGTAAAGCATTGAAATCATTAATTTGATGCTTAATTAACTCATCAGATAGCTACCTCTCTTGGAATCGCTCCTCAAACAATTCCCAAGACATGTCTTCAACAACCATATTCAGTTGAGGTAAGAGTGTCGTCCACTAGATAAGCGCACTCCCTTTTAGTTGGAATACCTCCATGTGGAACTTCATGTTGGAGGTATAATCACTCAATGCCAATCACATTGTCATATTCTCCAACCAAGATTTGGCGGCTAAACTGCCCGTGGAACCCAAGAACTCGGAAAATTTTACCTTCTCAAATTATCTGTGAACAATACCACTAACTACAGGAGGGCATTACAAACCCTCATTAGGTATAGACTATGCTCCCTCATTTTGCAATTACATTAAATTTATGGAACAAGGGAGAGAACAAAGATATTATTTACGCAATAATTGAACAATTCAACACTAATAAGAATTGTGTATTACCTGCGCATAATACAACATCGCTTCGCTAAGAACTAAAAG
>ML796246.1:153133-167697 GCA_009831015.1 Picea engelmannii | reverse complement strand
AAATCTTAAGTATAATAAAATAATATTATACTAAGTATTTTAGGATCATAATATATAATACTATAGATATCTACCTATGTCTTGATTGTTGTCAAAATAATAAGACATAAAAATAAAAAAAATAAACTACGGATCAAACACCCACATGGTCGAATTGAGGTCAAATTTACTGTCAATTCTTAAAGCAATGCACAATCCAATGAAGTATAGTACCAGATTATGTGACGAAGGAGATAGCCAAGCACACATTAGTTATAGATACAGATTCATTAGTAGGACAACACATGGTGCATTGATTTAGGGAAACAATAGAAGTTGACATGTCCATAGATTTACAAATATCATTCAACATGCAAATGCATGGGAAGCACACATGACAGTGAACACAATGACACATTAGCACGAGGCATCTAAGTTCCATACAGTGTTTGGAAGCACTGAAGCGTCAAGCAATTTGATCCAACCAAATTTCACACCTACCATGGATGCATGAACTTATGATTCCACCATGTGCAAATCCCATCAGTAGTATGGGGAAGCATTGGTGTGAGGTAGAGCATTAAAGAAATCATGATTTGAAATGCAATGTATCACCATAGGAACACCAGTGCATTGAGCTGCATAGAGAAGGTGACCAAATGTCATAATGATAGCATAAATGCCATGATTATATCATGCTTTAACCGAGGTTTGTAATGTGTAATGTGACGATTGGGACCAGAGTATCCCCATAGTATTATGGGAATATCGCACAACTTGCAAGAGGCTAACAAAGTGCACACCATTAAGGTTGGTCTATGGGAAAGAAGTAGTCATGCCCCTTTAATTTCTTGTTCCCAACCTCTATGTCACTCTAGTGATTCATATGACAAAGGAACAATCCCTTAAACATAGGTTATATGAACTCATGGAGCCATAGGAGGACTGTATGACGGTAGGACTCAGCCAGGTGGTCAAAAATAAAAGAGAAAAACCATTGCATGATCACAATATCTGCATCAAAATTCTCCAGCCTAGATATTTGGTCTTTTTATATGAAAACAAATATTTACAACAGTCTCGCAAGCTACATATTCCTTGGTTGGGTCCTTTCCATTAGGTCCACATCAGCGAATCCTGTGCCACCAAGTTTCCTGGAATGCAGGGATAAACATTCAATGAACTTGTTAATGGCAGTAGGTTGGAGGTTCATTATGGCTTGCAGGGGTCACCCATCCATTAGCCCCCTTTCTTTGTCTAGAAGTTTTGTAACCTAGATATTAGTGTATGATGTATAGTATCTAGAAGAGTATATATTTGGCATAATTTTCCTTTCTATAAGTACAATGTACACTCCAGTGACACCAGATGATTAGATAGAATGGCAATTTTGCAAATTCCCAATATTTCCAATTTAGGTCGAAGTTATTCCCTGCGTACAAAGTACTGGCTCTTGGAGGGGATTCACATGGGACTGGGATGAACAACTTGTTGCTACATTACGTTTAAGCGTCAAGAAATCCAATCCATACATATCACCCATAGAGTTGGAACGTACATAGAAATGATTCGACATTCCAAAATATGCATCATCAATACAATGGATCTGCACCATTATCTCCTCACCTGTGGGGATTCTTTGAGACTCCATTGTTATTCTCTGATAAATCGATTGGTCGGTTCTTTATATTCCTCTGACTACCACCTCTACTAGATTTTACACTCTATATATATCCTCTTTCACCCATGCAGTCATTGGACAAATTATCCATGTCCCATTCTCAATCTCCCCCGCCCATCATCCACACACCCAATTTCTCTCCACTCACTGTTATCTTTTCATTGATTCAGGTCCCCTTTCATTGCCCATATTCACTCATGTTCTGGGATGTGGGATTCCCAGTCTGACCAGGTAGTCCAAAAACCCATAGTCTAGTTTCCACAAAGATTGAAACTTCATCATGAGATACTAGGCAGAGGTCCTAATAACTTATTTTCCAACAAAACACAGCCCCAGATGCTAGAGTTGCTTGAATTGTTCTTCGAAGATGCGGCAGTCCACTAGATTTCTAGGCCCCAAGTTGGTTTTCTTTTCACCATGAATAATCACCTTTGTTGAAGTGGATAGACCAAGGTTGTGGTCTCTCCACTCCACCAAGCTAGTAGGTTCATGTCTTCTATCTTGTCTTGTCAAAATAAAAATACAAGCAAAGGATGATGTTATCTCTTGATGGAGCTTAAGTTCATTTAGGTGGTCAATGTTTGGATGGTGTGCTTTAAACAGATCCCTCATTCATCACCATAGACAACATTGAAGGGAAAGAGTCTATCCTTTGGGAAAATTAATTCCAAATCCATCACTTACCTTGGGTCCTACTTAACTCATTCCAGGGCATGTGTCAAGTTGCAACTAGTACAGCCTAGACAAATTATTTTCTCTTAGTCAAACCTAGCTACCACCACAACTTGGTTTGATGCTCTAGTCTATCACTAGTGATGATTTTCTCTTATTTGATTGCAATATATGATGTTCCATGATGTAATTGGCCCAAAAACGAGCCAAGTAATAGTGGTGGGGGCTTGTTGGAACCCAAATGTTTGGCTTAATATCACGCACGATGACAAATGGCATTGATTAGGCTAATTCCATTTTTTTCAGATCCTAAGTAGATGCATGAAGATTGATGAAATGTGCACATGGGATAAAGTTTTGGTAATACATGCTAGAAATCAAGAAGGCCCATGGGGAATCAAGAAACGAATCTTTGAGAAATCTCACAGAATAATTATTGTCAGGAGCACAAGGAAACATGGGGAATATAGAAGATGAGTTGACAAGATACTTAAGATTTCCCTAATTCCAGAGAAGCTATGTGAAATGCAAGTAGGTGAAAAAATATTGCCATATTGTTAGTCAGTAGAGCGAGTGAAGAAGAACTGAAAGAGACAGAGGTCTAGAGAAGCAAAGGATATAAAAGGAATCAAGGACAATAAAGAAATGGTTGGTTCATTGGGTTATTTCTAGTTTTTCATTGTTCAAGGGCTAGTGAAATTGCTCATTTTGACCTTCTATAGTATTGTAATGGGTTTAGTCATGTTTCTGAGTATGTCATATGTTAAAGGTGTGGAAGCATGTGCATGGAGAAATGTATTGTAACTCTAGGAATTATACGAGACTTTGTTGTTGTTGATATATGATTTTCTTAAGGTATTCTTGTCATTGATGCAATGAGGATGATCATAAAGTTGCACTAGTTCTTAACCTATGATGTCTCAAATATGTGTATAAATGAATGTGTTTCTTCCATTATATTTTGTCCTATTTTAAGTAAGTTGCAATGAATGACATAAATCCAATCCCTAATGGGTATCTATGTGTCTAGACCTTCATCCCCGACACAAGACTAGATGGTTTTTGTCATCCTCATAGCATCTAAGGTGAGACCTTCTTCAGCCTTGACCAAGGATTGATATGTACATGATTTTTTTTTGTTATATTTCCTACAAGCCCAATTTAAATATATAGTAAGAAGGATTTCACTATGTAAAGTCTCAAAAACAATTCATCGAACTTTGTGGATATCAAAGAGAAAAGTGCTTCAAACAAACTATCATTGAAACTAGACATGACATGAATCGCTCTAGTCAATCCATAATAATTCATCTTGTCCATATTACATTTCTAATAGTAGTAGATCTTTTTGCACATCGGTGACAAACAAGTATTAGGTTGTTCAATATTTCACCTATCTAGTTTCTTGTATACCGATGGTTCATGTTGACCGCTAACAGGATTTGCATCATTAAACAAAATGCAATATGGATCTGCATTTGCATCTTTGTTGAAATGAAAATACTTTGGTTTCCTCGTTAGTGACCAAATTGAAATTGTTCTATTTAACCATTTTTCTAACTATCGTATGAAAAATATATCTCCTCATATCCCTATGTCATTGTCATTTAGATTTGAAGATGTAGACACGCACATTTTTTATAGATATATGTCAATATCATGAATCCCATGCAATTCGTACAAGAAATCTGATCCTAGCTCAAGTTTGTATGATTCAAATGTTTCTTTATCTCCATTGTGCAAACAAACCAAGAAATTATCTATCAATCCATTTCGTAATTCAACTGAAGAGTAGTTGAAATGCAGAAGGATGTGTAATGCATCAAACAAACAATCCCCAGGACTAGATATAAATACATCTAATCTAAAAATACCATTCCTATGTAAAACATGGTCAATATTTTCATCGACAATGTGTTGCCCACTGTTTTTATAGTTTTTAACTTCTATTGTATCTTCCATGTTCCAATTTATGTCATTCAGATGATGCTTAACATTTTTCTATCACATTGACCAACAGAAAAAAAAAAAAAAAAACATCAGATGCTAAATACAATCTCAAAGTAGCACACCTTATTTTTTTTAGTGTTGAACTTTGATTTTCTTTGATACATATAGTTTCTAAAATAGTCCTTGACAAACTTAGCCAATTTCTGAAAAAATAAAATAATAAGAAACCGCTAATTTTCCTTGGCATACATGTTACACCCCAAAAACATTTCATTTTACGTTTGGATCGAGCAATATAGGTAGGAAAAAAAGAAAATTGTTTTGATTAAACATTACACTAATGTTATTGCAAATTCAATGAAACGAAGTAACTTCACAATGCATGAACAACATGTTATCAAGAAATAACAATGAACTATTTTGAAACACATATCAATGGTGATGCCAAATGTCAAAATTAGCAGTCTTTCTATGTATTAGATTCATCTATGTTCGTCGATGCATTGCATATTAAAAACAAGCAAACAACCTAGCAGAAAGCTAGATGCTTTAAATTCCCCACCTATGACTTGAAAATAGATCAAGTGTTTATTCTACCAGAGGCATAGTTGTGTAGATGACCGAAATATGACCATAGAAAAACTCTTGGTCCAATCTCAAAAGTCGTCAAGAAAAAATGTTTTTGACTAGAAAATTGTCTAAAGATAAATAGATCAGAGAGCTCATATTTCCCAAGGCCAAGAAAAAGGTGTGAATCCGCTAAAATATATTTTGCACATATATCATTTTCCTTTCAAACAACAATAAGCGGAATAAAAAAACCATCGATCATTCAATAGAACACCGACACATTTTCTTTGCACTACTTCTACATGTTTGCCCTTTCCTTCTAAATAAAAAAGAGTTTATTATAAGAAAATGTTTAATAATAATGCTTATATATTTAAGTGTGTACTTTTTCCCACCTAGATAGTTTTGAAACATGTATATAACAAGAGAAAATAAATTTACTATAAATCGGTGATCTATCTTCAAATCACTTTGTTCGTCACAATCATGAATGAAGAACTATTTGAAATGTGGAGGTGCGGAAGTGCAATAATGCATGAGGACAACGTGTGTTGGTTCTCCGCACAAGGCTTAAAAATATACAGTCTTAAGTAGACCAAGTATAGCTATGTGAACTACACAACTATAGAAGCAACCAATCAGGACAATGTCAAACCATGAGAAATATGAAATATTTTTACAAGCACTAGAAGAATGGATTCACTGCACAAGGATTCAAAATAGTCTAAGTGATCACTTTGCAAAGCACATGCATGCGAAGAGAATCATCATATCGCACCAGAAAAAGCACCTGCACAAACTGAATAAAACCATAGGAATAAAGGCATCACAACACAAAATTTTCGAAATATAAATAAATCAGAGAGGTCACATTGCTTCAAAACTAACTACATTTATTTTGCAGCAGTCCTAAATCACAACCCTTTTCTTCTAAATCTGATAAAAACCAATGCCCCAAAAGTGACTCAGCCTTCCTCCATATTACTTAGCAAAAGTCTCTACAAAACGACCTAGATGCGCAACTGCAAGCACTGGCGTTCAAAACCACTGCAATACAACCATGCCAGAGAATTGCTAACAATTCTTTGGACAGGAATAGAAAACAAAAAAAAATCACTATCCTAGGAAAACGAAAATTGTACAAAGTACGAAATACATAGCTATGCGGAATGAAAAAAATTCATCAAAGGAAAAGTATCTGCACATGAGGAACAACACATGGTAGATCACAATATTGAACATCTGGTGGACAAGAATCCCCATTTTACATCAGATGAAATTTTTCATACACTTTTGAAAAATATGTTTTCCATGCATTACATGTTTCGGTTCTATTTATGTTACTCTTCCATTGAATTGTGGAATGGATCAATATATCATTTGTTACTTTTCCCCGACAACAAATATATATAGGCACTACAATGATATCAATAAACAAATCAGAGACCTGCCATTGCTTCAAGACCACATTTACTTTGCACCAATTCTAAATCATTGTCCTCTCCTTCTAAATTCGAGAAAAATAAATGCCCCAACGGTCATTGCTACTTCCTCAAAACTACCTAGCTTGTCACAAAAAAGTGTAGAACTATTGAAAATGCAGAAACATGAAATCATAGCAACTCATGAGCATGTTTTTCATCTGCACAATGGTCAAAAATAGAATAAGTATTTTCGATGTCCGTTGCGCACCTATCCCCATTTCCAACACACACAACCAGTATGTATGCATACTCGGAAAACATGGGTGTAGAAAAATCCTTGGTAGGACCATGAAGGTGTGGAACTACATGATGGAAACTGGCATAAATTCTCTACACAAGCATTTAAAACACACAAGTTTTTCCTGCAGTGTCCATATGCATTTAAAAAGTACACAAGATCACAATACATAACTAAACCAGTTGTGGACATATGTCCATAGAAAAATCCTTCCCGCAACCTGAGAAACTACATCCCTTTCCACAACCCATATTACAAAACTATTGCAAATTTCAACATGCAGGAGCACAAAATACAGGGATCCCCGACAATGGACATCAATTTTCCAGATAATAGTTGAAAATAGAACAAATGTTCATTGCACCAAGAAAAAACATGCATAGAACTTGTGGTTGCAGTCACAATATTTCTTTTTGCAGAATGGAGGTGCAGAAGACATAACCACACTGACCACACGCATATGTTCATAGAAAAAGTATCCACAACATGGAAAAAATTCATAGTCCATAACTATCCCAAGTGCCAACATGCAAAAGAACCATAATGCAAGCATGCCAGATAATTGGTAGCAATTATCTACATAGGAATTGGAACAAGACCAAATGTACACTGTGTCAGGAAAAAAATGGTACAAAGCACGAAAGACATAGCTATGCGGGATGTCGAAAAATCGTCCAAGGAAAAGTTTTAGCACATAAGTAGAAGCACATTGCACATTGCAATATTGAACACCTAAAAAATATTTTTTGTATGCAGTCTAAGTATCAACAAAGATATACATTCATTGCAATGATATCAAAATGAACCAAGACCCTATTTCTTACAACAATTGCATCAGATTCCTAAGATCAAGAAATATATTTTGAAAAAATGTAGTTGTTTGCATCTCCAAATGTAAATGAAAATGCCAAAGAAATAATTTCATCGAGTTCCCGCACATTTTCATCGCAAAGGTATTTCAAGTGTCAACGGGTGAAAGCACCGCAATGCAGAGATTCCACAGAATTGATATCAATTATCTGCACAATAATTGAAAAGAGACTGAATTTTCACTATGCAAGGCAAAAAAACCTGTGCAAAGCAAAAAAGTAACAGATATGTGGGATGTTGAGCAAACGTCAAAGAAAACAATCTCTCACATACACAGTATTGCATTGAACATCACAATATCTTTTGAAAACTACAACTATCTGCATCTTCAAATACAAATTAAATACAAAGAGAACTATCAACACATACAAGTTTACATACAATGAATCGCAAGGGTGTTAAACAAAACACCAGAACTAAGTCCAATAAAACACAACACTTGCACTATGGGTGAAGCATATACTATTAGACAAGAAGCACACAAATTGATTGTATATATCCAAGAAACATAGGTGAACATCCATATCTATAGACACAAAATAAGATTTGGCATAAATTATTTGCACAGGAGTTGAAAACAGACCCAATGTTCATTGTCCCAAGAAAAACCCATGTATGATGTACAGAAGATACAACTACGCGGGATGCAGACATATTGTCAAAGCAAACACTTCCACACATAAGCAACAACGCATTGCACATCGCAATATCTTTCGACCTACGAAAGAACCACAATGGAGAGATGCCTCAAAATTGATATCAATTATCCACATAGTAATTGAAAACATGTTGAATTTTCATTGTGCAAGGAAAAAAAAACCTACACAAAGCACAAAAGTAACAGCTATGCGTGATGCAAACAAACCATCAAAGAAAACTTCCTCGCACATAGGCACCAGTGCATTTCACATCACAATATCTTTCAAAGAATGCATATATCTACATCTTCAAATGCAAGTGAAATTCAAAGAGAAATATCAACACATACAATTTTGCATACAATGAATAGTAAGGGAGTTTAACAAAACACAAGAATTAATTCCAATAAAACACAGCACTTGAACTATAAGAATTTTTCAAACGCAAAACAAGAATTGGTATAAATTATTTCAGGACTTGAAAATAGACTGAATGTTCATTGTCTCAGGAAAAAAACCATGTACAAAGACCAGAAAATACAGCCACGTGGGATGCTGACAAATGGTCAAAGAAAACTCTTCCTCGCATAAGCAAACGAGCATTTCACATCACAATATATTTCTAAAAATGAAACTATCTGCATATGATGAACAAGAACGGGATTTAACAAAACACCATAAAAAAACTCAAATAAAACACATCACTTGCATTATGCATGAAGCATACACTATTAGACAACAAGCACACAAACTAATTGCATATGTCCAACAAACATAACTGAATATCCATATCTGTAGACGCAAAATAAGAATCATTTTCCAATCTTCCTTGTCGTATAGCACGCAACGCACATTATTTCTTACCTTATGACATAGATTTGTAGAATCCCAACACCACAATTCTTGCAACTCGCAACACACAACACTTGAAAATTGGCAACGCCTTCATCTTTATGAACACCTTTTTTTCATGTTAGCCTTTAATTGTCTTCGCCATGCACACTTTATATAAGAAGCCATGACCTACTTAAATCACCTCTGCAAAAAAAAAAAACAATAATCAACCATTTCAACTAGTAATAAACCAGAAGTAGGTGCACTATGCAAGAGGGTTTTTCCCTCTACACCTTTGATTGTTTTCATCCTACCCAGTTTCTGCCAATAATAGAACATAGCTAATTTCACTATGCATGCAACCAAACTAGCTCGAAGAAAGATAGTGGATGCACATGATTTCTTACCCTCTTGCATTGATTTGTATAATCACAAACTCATGTATAGTAAGTATCTAATTGTAGCACTTGGAACTTGCGAAGAACGTCATCTTTTTGGCTCGTAGCACACTATATCATGTTAAAACACGAAGAAATCAACATTTACTTTGAACAAACAAACTCAATAAAAACTCCTTGCAATCCATAAAATCCCATCCACAAAATCTTGTCATACAATACACAAAAATCTATTTACATTTATTAAAATATGTCTATACATTTTATAATAATAAATACGTTTGCATATTCTTTGGCCTACAGCTTTCAATATATCCATTAAACAACTGACACAGTGGCAAGCTTCGGGAACCAATATCATCTCCGAACTTTGACACCCATACCTTCACCCCTTCCTACCATGCACTACAACTGCATAATTAAATTGTTTATTAAATTGTCGTTGTCTCCCCAACAATAAGATCTTGTTTTGATGGACCAATCACAAGCCAGGAAATAAAATTGAATTTCTAGCACCAAATTTAAACTATAGAAAAATCCATAAATTTTTGGTCAACCCAGCAACAAATTCGCGGTCAACGCAAAACCGATTTCTATATTCCTAAGGCTTCGACATGGACTAATAATGACCACCAACCTTGAATCATGAGCATGTAATATCTAATTTTTGAAACATGCATGCTAAACAGGATGATGATTATGTACGTGAATAATTCTCAAATAGTATTTGCATGCAACCAAGCCATATGCATATATGTAACTTCAAGTAATGTCGTGTATGTAAATATCAATCAATTCGAGAGGATATATAACCCAACAAATATAACAATCATTAAACGTGGACCTCTACATCTAGCATACATATACATCAGATTAATATTGTGGAAAACAATACATGTTAATGGAAATACAATAATGTGCATTTACCTTCCTCCACCCAATGTTGTGCATGTACGATACAACAAAGCCATGTATAAATCAACAGTTGAGTGTGCATTTCAATGCATAGACCTGATATATTTTAAACCAATTAATCTATTATTTGGTCCATTATCTCTTGTGAATTGAATCTTTCTACCATCAACCAAACATGTACAAACACCAAATTTAACTGGGGTTTAATTCTTAAGGTAAATAAACAATATGACTACTATCCAATATTTGTTATCAAACACATCCAAAATTTAAAAAATTGGAACTACCATCATCCATACACATATAGTAATAAAACCAATCTCATTGTATCCCCCAACTATGTTATCCATAGAAAACTTCCACCATAATTTTGCATGCAAGACTATTTAAATTTTGAGGTAAACATCTAAATTATCCATTTCTTGGTAAAAATATTTGAACCATGGATATCATCCACATGCACAAGTGGAAACCCATTTTTTTATGAGAACTTCCAATAGAGTTTGAGTTTGTATTTTGGGTCTCAAATCATCGAGAAGAATGTCGAAAATAGAAGAGCCTTCAATATTTTTATAGTTCTTCCCACAATAATGCAAAGGGTGAATTTGAACAAGGGGGATATGAGTTTGAGTCTTTGAATAAGGGTGTGGATAAGACAAGGTTAAATTTTAAAGTAGTAGTTAAAATGGTGTACTAATGCACTCAAACCATAACCAACAATGAAATATGTCAATCATTAGCTTGGCTTCTACATGCCTAATCTTTTGAAAATGATAATACACAAAGAATATAATCATGATTTCATACCCAAAAAGGAAAAGGGGAAAATGACTTGGTGATAGAGGGATAGGAAATGCATAGTATTTACCCAATATAAACAACAACTCAATTGCTTACAAACACACAAAATGGAAATAAATTGCATGTCATCCCATGTCTAGAACTTACCTTATCCTTAATGCCTAAGTTTTGTGTCAAATCCATGGTAGGATTGAACTCCACTAGCAAGTTGATACCATATGCATACACCCAAGTTGAAACACATTCAACACCAATTACACACACCCATGTGATATATAGGTTATTAAACAAAGTTCATCCCTCACTCAGAGAGGTAAAGAACTTTTTCAATGAATACAAGAGGATTGAAATCAACCAAACAAAGAAAGCTTCCAAGAAACCAATGAGAGAAATGCATAGGGTGCCTTCAAAATCATCCAAAACCATGTAAATATGACATGGTAGAACCACCCTCTCATCCTCAAAAATCCATTACCAAACAAGATGAGATCAAGTATATTTCCATAGAACAAAGTCAAAATAACCAACTAAGTTAATGTAACTATAATTGAACCAAGGAGCTCAAATTCCACATTGATGGATTGAAATCAAGGGATATGAAAGTTAGATGCATTAATCATGCATGTACATAATTTAAACATTAGTTTTAATTCATGGTGTAACTTTGAAGATAAATAGCATCAATCATAAAGTATTCAATGCACTCACAATCATGATGAGATCTCTTACAAGTCTATAAGTCACCTCACAAACATTTTCCAAGTCCATAGTTGATGTGTTGTACCCTTAGTTAATTATTGAGACATGGTCAATATCGTAAGTTGTGATCTCTAGCCTTTCCATATATATGCTTGTAATCATATAAGCCTTAAGCTTAGAATATATTTGATATATCGCTAGCATATGACACGTGCACACACACACACCATTTCATTCAACCATTAACCACTTCTTTGCAAGTACACAAGGTAAACATGTAAGTGGAGATGGAGGTTGATAAAACATAACAAACAAATAAATCATCTACAATGTTACCATTTCTCAACCTAACCAAGCAACATTACCATTATAAATGTATTAATTTACACAATGTGTATGTAGGTTCCCTATATCAAATAAAGGTGAAGCTACAATTGTACATAATCATCACCATGAACAAACATGTCATTACCATAACATCATCATCAACATGAAATCATGATAACCATAATCACCATGTGATAAGAAGAGATAGATAGAAATAAACATGAAAATGTCATCATAATAAACATTACTTCCATAGCCAAATACATCATTATCACTCCAATGCACAAGTCTAGCTAGTGGGGTTATTAATATCCTATATAATAACTAATAGGCAATACAAATTAGCAATGGTGAGGTCAATCGATTTAGGTGGTTGTCATATAATATGTCATCGTACTTTCCCTCTCAAGAATTAAGTTGGGGTTTGCAAGACAAGTTGTGTGACAAGACAAGAATCCAAAGATGAGAAAAGGAAAAATGAAATGAGATGAAGAAAAATAGTGATGTGAAGGCAACAATAAAACACAAAATCTTTCATTGAAAAGACAAGTACATATTCAAAAAAAAAAACCTCAAATTGGGTGCCACTTGGAATTATTGAGGGTTGTCAGGTGGATGTGGTGGTGGCTTGTCAAGTCCCATTTGACATGTCATTCCCATGCGATAGAAGTCGTGTCAAATGTCAGGACATTAATTTCATGGAACAAGAGCAACTGGGAAATGACCAATGGATGGATCTCTAAAAAACTTCTACTTATGTTGGCTTTCATAATTTTTAATGGCCCTGGTTCCTCTATATATTTTGTTCCTGTGGTTATGATGATCATTGATTGATTAAACATGGCACATAGGTTCCCTATGGATCATTTTGAGCCTTTTTGTTTCCTTTTGTTCAATATTTGTCTCTCTCCTGATGTGATTTTTGTCTCTCCCTATGTTCCCCCTAGCCTAGATTGCAATATGGATGATGCTCAATTTGGATACCCTATCTTTGAAGGAATTTTTACTCTAAATACTTATCTCAAATGGTAGCATAGGATATATGGTTGAAAATATTATTCCGATAACTTTCCAAGGGTATATGGCACTCCCTCTAACTCCATAGGAATGACGAGATATGAAATATTCTATCAGGTCAACCCAGCTAGAAAGTATAGGTCAGCCCAACCATTTTTACTAGTCGGTCCCATAAGTGAACGTAAAAACACTATAAATATATGATAGATGTGCACATTTGAAGAGTATCTAAGCAAGAAGAGAAAGTACAAGTGCACATAAGAGATCTAAGGTGAACAAGAGGAGTTGAGGAGTATTCTTGGGGTTTAATTGTGCACATGAGGTTTTTTCTTGTAGTTTTAAGGGTGTGCCATAAAGGAATAAGGTCTATGATGTTCAAAAGTGCATTTTTTTGAGGTTGTGATGATGAGGTTTGGAATTATATTCTAGGAATAATGTTATGAGGTTTGCTAGGGCATGAAGGATAAATATGACTAGGGTTTGAAGCTATGTATGGGGTATGAATCAAGGAGAGGCGATGGGTCATGAAATGTAATGGTATGATGATGTTGTGAAATGCATGAAGTATGAAGCATGCAGGTGAAGTCAGAAATACTATGTGTATGAATATCTTGGATTGGTTCCTATATAGGTGTTATTGATTTGGTGCTCAATTGAAGAAACCGGTGTCTCTAGTAGGTTAGTGCCTACACAATATCTTTTTGAATTAGTCTTAGTCTACAAGAAAGTAATGTATGGAGGCTCATGTGAGTGGTAGTGAGCCTTTGTTTCTTGTCCTCACAATTTCTTTCTCTTGGTAGTGTCACTTCTTCCTTGATCCTACAAAAATTGTTGGTTGCACTTTTATAGATGCCCATATGGAGACTCCTTTGTGCCAAATGAGCCTTATTCAATGTCAGATAAATGAAAGACAGACGAGAACATAATTCTAACTGGGAAAGTTAACATAAAGGGATATTCAACGCCATTGCTATCGTGAATTGTTCATCGTTATCATTGTTTTCATCGTTGGTATTTCCAATTCCTATCCCCATCACAACATAGCGAAGTAAAGATCATCCCACGGCCTCATGCTGGAAGTAACGAATGACTTCCCACAGATATCCTTTCCAATTTGGGTTGGTGCTCAACTGAATAGATTGGTGTATCTAGTAGGTTGGTGCTCAACTGAATAGATTGGTGTATCTAGTAGGTTGGTGCTCAACTGAATAGATTGGTGTATCTAGTAGGTTGGTGCTTAAAATATTTGTAACAATAGGTTGGTGCCTACAGACATTTATAAAGATAAGTTTATGTCGTTTTCTCCCACAAGGGTTTCCAATTTAAACTTTATGTATTGTGATTTGATTTTATATGCATTTATTGATAATTATTGATAGATGAATGCTCATATAAAATAAAAAGAATATTATATTGATTCAACTCCCTCTCCCCCCCCCCTCTCAGTATAAGCATAAGTTCAACAATTGGTATCAGAGAAAGTTCCTTTGG
>ML796246.1:139606-151726 GCA_009831015.1 Picea engelmannii | reverse complement strand
TGAGACATAATTTCAAAAAAAATGAGTACTCAACATCAAAGCCATCAGAACTTGTACACATTGACCTCTATGAGCCAACAAGAACACAAACGTTAAAAGGTGAGAGTTATTTTATGTTGCTTATTGATGATTACAAAAGAATGGCATGGGTTACATTTCTTAAAGAAAAAATTGAAGCATTTGAGAAGATTAAATCTTTCAAATCCCTAGTTGAAAATGAGATTGATCTAAAAATCAAGTGCTTAAGATCAGACAAAGGAGGTGAATTTACCTCTTATGAATTTGATGAATTTTGTGAGAATCGTGGAATCAATAGACATTTTTTGGTAGCAAGGAATCCACAGCAAAATGCAGTTGTAGAAAGCAAGAATATAATTGTACAAGAAATGGCTAGAACAATTTTGAATGAATCGAAACTACCAGACACCTTTTAGAGAAGAGCAGTCAACACAATGGTCTGAATTTTGAATTATGAAAAGGTAGACCAACTACAATCAAATACTTCAAAGTATTTGGGAGAAAGTGTTATATAAAGAGAAATGAAGATAATTTAGGCAAGTATGATTCCAAAACAAATGAAGGTACATTTCTTGGATATGCATATGGAAGCAAGGCCTACAAATGCTACAACAAAGATTGTGCAAGGTTGTAGATAGTGTTGATGTAAGAGTGGATTAATAAATACCTCAAAAGGAAAATTCACAAACAAATGAACATACAGAGGAGACAATCTACAAAGAATGAGAAAAGGAATAAGAAGAGAAAGAAGAAAAGAAAGAACAAGAAGAAATAGAAATCCAATATCCAAAGACACCATCCATATTTTTTCAAAAGCATCACCCAAGAAATCAGATTCTTGGTGATACAGATACATGAGTTCAAACTAGAAGAAGATTGAATTGTTCTTTTCTATCTAAAATAGAGCCCAAGAACTTTTCACAAGATGGTGAAGATAAGCATTAGGTTAATGCTATGAAAGAAGAACTAAATCAGATTGAGAAGAATAAGGCATGGGAACTTGTGCCCATACCAAAAGACAAGAATGTGATTGGCACCTAATGGGTATTCAGAAACAAATTGGATGAAGATGGGAAAATAGTAAGAAATAAAGAAACATTGGTTTTTAAAGGGTATTTTCAACTTGAGGGTATTGACTTTGAACAAACCTTTGCTCTAGTTGCAATATTAGAAGCAATAAGAATTTTTTTGGCATTTGCGTGTTTCAAGATATTCAAATTATATCAAATGGATGTCAAGACAACCTTTCTAAATGGAAATTTAGAATAAGAAGCATACATTCAACAACCAAAAGGATTTCAATTGTCAAAAACCAAAGATCATGTATGCAGACTAAAGAAAGAACTCTATGGACTAAAGCAAGCTCCCAGATCTCGATATTGAAGACTTGACAAATACCTACGACAAAAAGGTTTCAAAAGAGGATATGCAAACAACAACCTTTACATCAAAACAGACAATGAAAATCAGTTAATCATTATGGTTTATGTGGATGATATCATATTTAGAAGTAATGATGATAGAATGAGCCAAAATTTTGTAGAAGAAATGAAAAAAGAATTTAAAATGTCCATGCTTGGAGAATTGTCATTCTTTCTAGGGTTACAAATTTTTCAATCCATCAAAGGCATATTCATTTATCGGACCAAATATATCAAGAAAATGTTGAAGAAATTCATAATGAAATATTGTGTACCTATAAATATATCCATGATCATAGGATGTAAGGTGAGAAAATATGATGAATCTCTAGAAGAAAATCAAACATTGCATAGGTCAATGATTAGCATCCTACTATATGTGACAACATCAAGGCTAGACATCATGCAAGCAATAGGATTGGTTGTGAGATTTCAATATGCACCAAAGGAGACACATGTGCAAGAAGTAAAAGGAATATTCAGATATCTGAAGGGCACATTGGACTTTGGCTTGTGGTATTCAACAAGTAAAGACTTCACTCTAACAACCTATACATATGAAAATTGGGTAGGAAGTATTGATGAAAAGAAAATTTTCAGTGGAGGATCATTATTTATATGAAATTGTCTTGTATCATGGTTAAGCAAGAAGAAAACTCCAATCTCTATATCCATAACAGAAGTTGAATATGTTGCAGCAGCAGCATGTTTCACACAAGTTCTCTAGATGAAGCAAACACTAAAGGATATAAAGGTAGAATATGATCAACTAATATCAATCATATACAAAAACACAAGTGCAATCAAAATTTCAAATAATCCTATTATAAACTCAAAGACAAAGCATATTCCCATCAAGTACCACTTTCTAAGAGAACAAGTAGCTGAGAAAAGTGTCAAGCTGGAATACATTGCCACTAAAGAATAGGTTGTAGATATTTTTACCAAACCCCTTCCCAATGACACATTTGACTATCTCGTATAGAAATTGGGACTGATATCCCTCTCATGTCGTCAGTAAAGGGAAGCACAAGATCATGGGGGTATCCCTTTTCCATTGATTTCAAAGGGGGAAATGTTGAAGACATAGGAAGAATTGCAGACACAAGGAGACTTGCAAACAGGGGGAGTATAACATAATTGACTAAGGGTTACCATCAATGACAAATGGGGACATTTTTGGAAACATTTTTGTCATTAATTTCAAGGACAGGGGGAGACTACAAATGATCAAGATAAATATTGGAAGATGGAGATTGTTGGAAATATTTTTTTTGGATTTCTTATGCTCGGTTTGGATACCCTATATTTGAAGGAATTTTCACTCTAAATAACTATCTCAAATAGGACCATAGGATATATGGTTGTAAATCTTATTCTGATACATTTCCAATGGTATATAGCACTCCCTATCACTTCGTAGGAATGATTAGATTTGAAATATTCAGTCAGGTCACCCAACTAGAAATCACAGGTTGTCCCAACCTATTTTACAAGTCATCCCCATAAGTGAACGTAGAAACACTATAAATATAGGATAGATGTGAGAATTTGAAGAGTATCCAAGCAAGAATAACAAGTACAAGTGCACAAACAATATTTGAGGTGCACAAGAGGATATGGGGAGTATTCTTGGAGTCTAAAGGTGCGCAAGAGGAGTTTTCTTAGAGTTTTAAGGGTGCACCGTGAAGGACTAAGGTCTATGATGTTGCAAAGTGTGTTTTTTTATTTTTATTTTATGATGCTACATTCTAGAATTCTATTCTGGGAATAATGCTATGAGGTTCACTAGGAAATGAAGGCTAAATCTGACTAGGGTTTGAAGCTATGTTTGGGGTATGAAGAAAGGAGAGGCATTAGAGCATGAAAGTTAAGGGTATGTTGATGTTGTGAAATGCCTAAGGTATGAAGCATGAAGGTGAAGTTGGAAGTGTTGAAATATTGTAACTGCAAAGAGTATTCTATTTATTAGTGAGTTAGTATTCATTAGATCAATCCCCTTTTGTTGATTGATCATGTCGGGCATTGTAATTGACCAAATCCCCTTTTGTGGATTGGTCAAACCCTAAATATAATATACAAATTGAGAAGTCGGACACCGGGCTAATTAAAGTTTTAACCACTAAGAATACAAGTCAACCTTTCACAGTGAAGAGACACATTTCCATCACCTGTCAGGTTGTATAAATAAAAGAAGTCAACGCCTCACTATCTTACTCACTCATTCTCTCATCCAGTGCACAATTTTGGTAGATGTAGTTGGGAGAAGAAGGAAGAGAGAGGCGCATTTATCAGTGTTGGATATTCTCTAGTGTTTTGGTTTATTGTCTTGGCATTGTATTGGCTATCTATATTAAGGAAATTGTTTTGGGTTTTCCTACCCCATGAGGGCTTCCCAGGATAAATGTTGTGTATCTTGTGATTGTGTTTCTCTCAATCATACTACATATGCTATTGGTATCTAGTAAATTAAAAATAAACTTAATAATAGCTCAAAACTTAACATGGTTTCAGAGCTAAGATGAAGAAAGCATATTTCACTGGATAAAGAAAAACGCCATTGTTGGCATACAAGAAAATTAGGGTTTTTTGTTGAAGAGTAATATCAGCCTAAAAACCATCTAGAAAAGTGTTCCCTAGCCTAGGGAACTCTTTGGCACCTTGAGCACACCTTTTCAGTGGTCATATACTCCGAAAAATCAAACCCTAATTTTGACTAGTACCAGAAAACTAGGAAACCAGAACCAGTACAAGAAGTACCAGTCCAGATTTCTGCAAGCTCGGTTTCAAGGGGTAAAATTTGGATTTTCAAAAATCTCACTGCACCAACTTACTCGCCGCAACTCAAAACATCTAGCCCCTAGATCAGAATTTCAAAATTTGAATTTTGAAAAACAAGAGTTTCCTCATAAAACCCTAAGTTGCAGTTGCAGTTTCAAAATCAGTTGCAGTATCAGTTGAAGTATCAGTTGCAGTACCAGTTGCAGTCACCCTTGAAGTTTTTAAGAGTTGGTAATTATTACCGTCGCTACCAGATGGTGCCACTACTTGCAAATACTATCAGAGGCATGTATTCACATATGTTTAAACTGTTAAGATTTAAAGGGTATTTGCAGGAGAATGGATCTCTTGCCATAGATCTAGAAGGGTCTCAAGATCCAACACATTCAAAGGAATAATACAACCCATGTTTGATTATTCTGATATGAATCTATTTGTTATGACATTATTTTGATCTAGGTTGGATGTTGAAACTATGACCATCATACTAACCTTTGGTCAAAAATTAAAGTCAAGGTATTAAATTAAAGTTGAGATCATAGAGTTTATTCTCTAACCCATCTTTTTGTCAAGATAACATATTGTCTTAGTACAGAAGACAGGTTGAAGAAATCACTCGTCATCTTGAGTGAAGGAGACTTGGAAGAAAAGAAACACACTCATTCGTGAGGACAAGGCTCCAGGTTCCATGTTTGATTAACTAAGTTGATAAGATTCAAAGTTGCACATGACAAGTTGATAACTACCCCTTTACAAGTAAACACTATAGTTGAGGTAGAATTCTTTGAAAAGCATTATACTTGGTAGTATGTGAGCATATTGAGATAAATGGTTAATGTAATCATTTACTAGATATAACTAACATCTCCTCTACGAGAAACTTCTTGTGTTGATTCTAGGTTACCTTGGAGGAATGTTTGATCACACCACTAGAAGAGTGTTGATCTCATTTCGTATTGTATTTCTTACTTTTGATCTTTGTTTCAGACAGGTCACAAGTGATATCTCTAAAGTAGCTACTATGACGATTATCCGTGCATTTTTTTTATTACTATTATCAAAAGAGTATTATTCTTGCTTGTTTTTTTGTTGACCTTGTTCCAGGTCACATGTGATAACCCTGAGGAAGCTATAGTGAAGGTTACGAAAAGAAAAATATTAGATGAGACATGAAAAAGACTATGTACATGACCATATACATCCATGTACCAAATAAGATGAAGAAGAAGTTACTTTTGAGATCCAGAGTATCTCATATGGAGATTGATTGTAAGGAACAGAAGGCTCCAAGGATGACCAAACATTAGAACAATAACTCACAGAAGACTTGGTCAAAGAATAATGAAGCCACCTTGACGAGAAGCAGAACTCGTTTTAAGTCTGAATCAACCTTTCATATTTAGAATTGGTATTCAACACCATGTATACCCCATAAGAGATGATGAATTCCTTATAGACTTAGAAGAAATCAAGATTAAGCATGATCTTAGAAAGGATCAGATGAAGAGACAACTTCCAAGACTAGGAGACAGATGCCATGAGAAGACTAGATCATAGCTTCAGAAACTTCTAGGAGATATGAAATCTCCTGGGAAGATTCCCTTGTTTCAGTGACAGAGAAGGAAGCTAGTCAAAAAGACTAGGATATGGATTTTTTTCCGTGAGACTAGAAGAGAAGTCAATATTGACTTCCAAGATTGATCTAACAAATCAATCATGTTGTAGATGTAAAAATTCTGATGTGTGTCCAGAGGATTCTCCCAGCAAGAGGGAGAATACTATGACAAGACACTTTCTCCAGTAATTGAAGAAATAGTTCCAGTATTCATGAAGACAACCAGAACAACCATGATTCATATATAGTATGAGATGTGGGGGGAGAAATCCCCATATTTAAAATTTAGTGGCAGTTGATGCAGTACATTAGTTGGGTCATGGAGTCATGAATACAATAAAAGATAGAGTTACCTCCATGAAAGAACAAGATCTACCTTCAATATCAGTTATTGAGCCACTCTCATTTTTAGATGAAGTTGTTGTGGCGATAGAGTAGAGGAGTTACTCTCAGATTTCAGTAGCCATGGTGAGAATGAATCAGTCATTCTCAGCTTCAGAGCAGTTGTAGGTGCAGAGTCCCAGTTCCAGAAGGAATGGTTGCATAAAGAGGAGAGGACATACTCTCAGGTGTGATATAGATAATGCTTTGCAGAAAGAACATAGATCTAGCACATTATTGTGCAGATTGAGTTGTAGTTGAGAAAGTGTACCAAGTGATGTGAAAATTTGATTTGAAGTTGAAGACAGAAAGACTCAGGTCTGTAGGTTGAATAAGGCTATGTACAGGTTGAAGCAAGCTCCTAGAGCTTTATATGGTAGAGTTGATATTTTCCTAATGAGCTTGGGATTTACCAAGAGCAAAGTTGATTCTAACCTTTACCTCAAGTTTATGAATGACGAGCCAGTGATGTTTCTACTATATGTAGATGATGTATTCTTGACAAGATGAAGAAAATATCATCACATATTGCAGAAGAAGCTTGCTACAAAGTTTGATGAAATACCTAATGCATTATTTCTTAGGCCTTGAAGTTTGGCAGAGCCCAGAGAAAATATTCCTCAACCAAGGTAAGTATGCAGTTGAAATAATGAAGAAGTTTGACATGTTGGAATGTAAATCCATGTACACACCCATGGAAAAAAAAGTTGAATCTCTTGGTAGATACCTCGTCAAAATTGGTTGATGCTACTATGTACAGACAGATTATTGGTGCGGTGATATATCTGAAGAATACCAGGCCAGATATATGTTTTTCCTTATGTTAGTATCTAGTAGAAACCAGACGTGTTCACCTTGATGATGGAAAATATGTGATGAGATACCTTAAGGGTACGTTGGGTTTTGGTCTCTGTTATACTAGAGATCGTGACTTCAGACTGAGTGGTTATACCGATTCAGATTAGGATGGAAGTGTCTCTAACAGAAAGAGCACCTCATGATGTTGTTTCAGTCTGGGGTCAACCATGACTTCATGGCAAACTAGGAAGCAATCCAGTATTTCTCCCAGCATGGAAGAAGCAGAATATATTGCATCATGTTCTTCTAGTTGTGAATCCATATTGCTTCAGATGTTGTTGACAGATATATTAGATATGGATATGGAAGCCATCGTGATCCTATGCGATAACCAGAGTTGTATAAAGATGATGTGTTCCATGATGAGTCAAAGCACATAGAGATCTGGTATCACTTCATTCATGATATGATGCAGAGGGGAGATATAAATCTCCAATATGTTGGCACATATGAACAGTTTGCAAATGTGTTGACCAAGCCTTTGTCTCGTGTAAAGGTTGAGCACTTTCGAGACAATCTTAGTATAGTCCAAAAGGCCCTCCCTTGAAAGGGGGAGAAGTGTTGATGATAATATGGTATCCTTACCAATAGAAAGTAGCTCAGTTATGATTTTATATCCTAGGGGACTGATCATCCCTGGACATATACTGAAGGTTCGTAAGGAGGGGTTGTCAAAGTGCTTGTGCATGTATATGCTATCTTTGGTCAGTAGTGGTAGCTCCATTAGGATTTTATATCCTAGGGAATATTTCGATTCATGGGAATATCCTTTGGATCTGTTAGAGTACCACAATATGTTGATGCTAGCCTTATGCTAAAGATTTCCATCTTCGTGTTGATGTTGTTGAGATGCCAACTTCATGCTGAAGATTTCCATATTTGTGTTGATGTTGTTGTGATTCTAGCCTCATGTTGAATATTTCCAGCTTCGTGTTGATGTTGTTGAGATGCCAGCTTCTTGTTGATATTTTCCAGCTTCGTGCTGATGTTGTTGAGATACCAGCTTCGTGTTGAAGATTTCCATCCTAGTGTTGATGTTGATGATGCTTAGCCTTCGTGTTATGATGATGTTGTTGTTGAAGTTGTATCATCCTTGTGATGTTATTGATGATGATGATGTATTAGTGTTATACTAATCCCTGTTGATGAAGATGACGATTATGCCATTCCATCTCCCTGTTGTGGATGATGATATTGATGATGAAGAAAAACTTCTGATGATTTATAGATGTGTCAATCATTGTTCCAGATGTTGTTGATGTTGCTTCTCTCTCTCTCTCTCTCTCTCTCTCTCTCTCTCTCTCTCTCTCTCTCTCTCTCTNNNTGATGTTGTAGAATACCCTTCTTGTTAAGGGGGAGTGTTGAAATATTGTAACTACAAAGAATATTATGTTTATTATTGAGTTATTATTCATTATATCAATCCCCTTTTGTTGATTTATCATGTCGGGCACTGTAATTGACCAAATCCCATTTTGTGGATTGGTCAAACCCTAAATATAATAGGAAAATTGAGAAATCGGCCCCAAGGATAATTAAAATGGTTTTAACCACTAAGAAGACAAGTTGTCCCTGCCCAGTGAAGAGACACATTTCCATCACCTGTCAGTTTGTATAAATAAAGGAAGCCAACACCTCATTATCTCACTCACTCATTCGCTCATCCAATGTGCAAGTTTGGTAGCTGGAGTTGAGAGAAGAAGGAAGAGAGAGACGCATTTCTCAGTGTTGGATATTCTCTAGTGTTTTGGTTTATTGTCTTGGCATTGTATTGGATATCTGTATTAAGGAAGTTTTCTTGGGTTTTCTCCCCCATGAGGGTTTCTCGGGATAAATGTTGTGTATCTTGTGATTGTGTTTCTCTCAGTGATCCTACCTATGCTATTGTTATCTAGTAAATTGAAAAGAAACCTAATAATATCTCAAAACTTAACACGAAGTACTATGTGTATGAAGATCTTGGATTGGTTCCTATACAAGTCTTAGAGCATTGGTGCTCAACTAAAGAGATTGATGTCTCTGTAGGTTGGTGCCTAAACAATATATTTCTACGATGGTGCTCAGCTAAAGATATTGGTGTCTCTAGTAGGTTGGTGCCTATAATATTTGTAACAGTAGGTTGGTGCCTACAGAAATTTATAAAGACAATGTTTTTTGTTTTTTTCCCGCAAGGGTTTCCAAATTAAACTCTATTT
Source organism: Picea engelmannii (assembly GCA_009831015.1). Classification (NCBI taxonomy): domain Eukaryota; kingdom Viridiplantae; phylum Streptophyta; class Pinopsida; order Pinales; family Pinaceae; genus Picea; species Picea engelmannii. The sequence continues at coordinate 142,457 of ML796246.1, read as the reverse complement.
TCTATGATTTGAGTTTATATGCATTTATTGTTAATGAATGATTGATGAATTCTCATATAAATTAAAAATAATATTATATTGATTCACCCCCATTCTCAGTATAAGAATAATTTCAACAATGTGTTACCTGAGCAAGGAAGACTCCAATCCACCAAACTTGTGCTACCATGGTCGTGGTGGAAGTTGAATATTTTTATGTTTCACCTGTACCTCGGGGAGTTCGATTTGTCATGCCAGTTATAGAGGATAGTGTAAATATTATTCGGGTTTCCCAAGAAGATGAGGAGGTTAATGTTCATGTGGGGGGTATCATTCCGGATATGGGTTGGACTCGAACCAAGGAGTCCAAATTCTACAGGACTTTGGAGATGTATTGGTATACTCAAACCATGGTCGCTCAAGAAATGCTCCCAAAGGACCAAGACTACCAGCAATTTAAGAAATGTTTGGAAGCTTTGGAGGACCATAATCGAATTCTCATTACAACGGTTTCCTTGTTAGTTAAATGTAATGGCGTCTCTTTCCAGGTAACTCAGGTTGTTCGTCAGCAAGCTAGGACTTATTTGGATGTGGGACTCAACACTAGCACCTTCGCGCTTGCTTCTTAGGTGCCTCATTTGTATGATCGAAAGTGACCTGGATTTTTCTACTCTGACTCTATATGGGTCTTTTTTTATTCAAATGTTCAAGCTTATATGGTCTAGTTATCTAGTTTACATGTTAATTAGCTTCATAGACTTCTAGTTGTTTAAGGTCATGATTGGTTACAATTTTGATTTAAGCTTGGTTTCCCTCTTTGGGAAGGAAAACAAACATGGGTTTTTGGGGTTCTTCTTGAAAAAAATTATAATATCTAGCCTATTGGGGACAACAACCATCTATGTACATTTTGTTAATAATTGAATAGAAAATAAATACTTACAAAAAAAAATGAGATTTTTTATTAATGAGTTTACTTTTTACAAATGAATCAATCCCATCTAAGAAAGTCGGTTTGTGCACAAGAAAGAGGAGAGGACCAAGCTTCATATCTGTGTAAACCTTCTCAAAACCTTAGGGTTTTAGAGATAAATAACAAGATAAGATGAACCAACTTCATTTCCCTCATAAGAATTTGAGGTTTTCCATTTTTCTTGGCACGATATGCTTTTATGGAAAAATCCATCAAACCTTCCCCCTCAAGATTTAATTTGGGTTTTCCAAGATGTGTTGTGTGACGAGATGAGCCTTTGGAGACAAGAAAAGGCCAAAAAATGAGACTCAGTTGTAGTCTGAGCTCACACATTGTAATTGACATTATGATGTTAATACAAAAGAACAAATTTCATTGTTTACAAATTCATGTGTGGTGTATATTTGTTTTCGAATGTCATTTGTGCTCTTATGAATATATGTTGTATATGTGTATGTTAAATTTCATCTGCAGAGTAAGGATAGAAATTCTCTATCTGGGATTTTTGTTGAATTGTTCTGGCTTCTTTAGGTTCTGCAAGGAGTGCACAACAAAGTATTGGAAACTCGGTAGCCAGTGCAAGAAGTGTGTATCTGAACTCTTTAGAGTCAGAGAAGAACGTGCCAGGAGGGCACACCTGAGAAATTACAACTCAAGGTTGTTGAATACCTTGGAGGAAAGTCTACGCAGGAGTAAGAGTATCACAGAGTTGTTGAACACTCTGTAGAACTCTTCCAGGAGGGCATTGAGCAGGTGCAAGTGTGCAAAGAACCAACACGTTCTGAAGTGTTGGAGAATTTGAAGAAAACCCAGAGTTGTGGAACACTCTTAGGGAAAGAAGCTCTGCAAGTGTGCATTGAGAGGATGTAGGAGTTTCTTTGGTAAAACCAGAGGATTTCAGGAAACAAAAGGAAGACATGTGCAAGGAGTGCACTAGGCCAACACTTAGACAAGTATTGCAAGAAGTCGTCTGAAGGCTCAATCAAGCGTAAGGGGTGCACCAAAGGTAAAGTAATTTCTCCTTACAATCTCGGGAGGAAGAGCATTGAGTTTCCAGGAGGGCACCAAAAAGTCCTTTGACGGACGCAGGAGGATTGATACCCTTAAATATTTGAGTCAGCAAAAGCTCAGAAGGATTGGTGCCATTGCGCACAGAGTCCCTGTAAAGAGTGAAGAACGCTGAGAGCGGTCCAAGTCTCAGACTATGGAAGAAGTGCTAAGTGTGCACAGGAGTAAGGACTCATCGAAGTCCTAAAGCCAAGTGGAATTGTCCATCATCCGAGGAGACGGATGGAAAGATATCTAGAAGTTCAGAGAAATTGTTCTCCGAGAGTTCTCAGTTGAGCGAGGTGCAAGACTATAAAAACTCTGAAGCCCGGAGAGGATCTTGAATGTTGATTTTCAGGAGACAAGAGGAGAAATATCAGAGAGTCTGGGAGATAGAGAGTCTGAAATATTTGGGTGGAGCAAAGGACAATATTCACAAAGTCGCGAAGAGCGAAGTGGACCTGGATCATTGGATCCAGGAGGACACGTGGAGGAGATCCACGTATTTCGGAGGAAACACACTCCGGAAATAAAGAGGCAGAGAGGGAGGATACCCAAAGGCCATAATTTGAAGCAGATCACAATCGTTCATTGTGGGATAGATGAGGACCGTGTTGGTCACTATAATTGCTTAATTAATTTCAAACAACCAAGTGAAACATAAATTATCAACCCAGGGAAGTCTTTTGTTTCAAAGATAGCTGTGCATTGTGTATGCTCAATTCCAAAAGTACTTAGTGTTGCAGTAAGGAAATCATTCTATCTAAACTTGCTGAAGTGAACTGAAGCTCTGAATTGTATCACAGGAAAGAAATCTTCCTATTGCAATTCTTTATAGTTCAAATTAAGAAT
>ML796246.1:82531-100902 GCA_009831015.1 Picea engelmannii | reverse complement strand
CACAAGTTTTGTTTTTACTGTAAAGTGAAATTCTAAATAAAAAAAATATTTTTGTATGCCGGAAGTTGAAGAACTTGTGAAAATACAGTTTTTTTTGTCATAAAACAAGCAAAAGTGTTACCCATCTTCATGATTTTACCCAGGCACATGCTCAGTCTTAGTTTATTCTTAGTGTTTTGGTCTTAGTCTTGGCATTGTATTGGCAATCTATTATTGAGGAATTTTTTGATGGTTTTTCTCCCCCATGAGGGTTTCCTAGGATAAAATTTTGCATACCTTATGATTTTGTTTCTTTCAATGATCCTCTTTATGTTGTTTTTTGGAAATACATTGAATAATTTGGAAACAACCTGATAACAATAGTAAAAACTTAACATAATTGTATTCATAGGAATTGAAAATAGACGGAATGTCCATTGTATCAAATAAAAAAAAATATACAAATCATGAAAGACACAAATATGAAAGATGTGCACAAATCGTCAAAGAAAATTAATGATATAATTGTTACACTTGCATATGTAGATATCAATACATGTGCATTTCTTCACAATGCGGACCTATATCTCCTATACTTCCGCATTTCACACAGGTATGAAAGTCTCACAAGAAACACCTGGTATATTCTCAACACATCTGCGGCCAATCTATATAATTCACGGGACAGCATTAGACTATCGCAGCTATGTATTTCCAATACTTCTACCCAGTGCTTTAAAATGCATTGGGACAAAAACAAAAATATGATTGTTGGAAGCCATGTCTTTTGTAATTGGGAATTTCACAAAGACATGTTCTAACAAGCATGGTGTGCGTACAAGCAACACTTATTCTACTGTCAACACTTGTATGCAAAAATCATAGAACTCATTGCACCAGCCTGGTAAACTTATAATACTTCAAACAATTTCCAAACTATGCTATATTTGTAAGCTATCCAAGAAAGTAGATCGTGCATGTTAATTGATTTAGTGTATATGTAAATCTAGCATTGGCATCAATGTAGAGGAAGAAAATTTATGATAATTTCTATATGTTCACAATTCTATTTGGTTGGTAATTGCATACAAGTTATTGAATTGGGATATAAAAATATAAATTCTTTATCTAGAAATCCCAGCAGCTATCTTTTCAGGTATGCAACAGTTTAAAATGCATTGGAATGGTACAAGAAAACAATTGACTTAAGTAGATGGAAAGAACAATCTAGAAACAGATAGGTTATGTTTGAAGAAAATTGCAAAAGAAAAACCATATGGAAAGCTTGTATAGTTCTTCCAGATTTGTAATAATTGAATTGAAGATGGAAACTTTTGTACAATGTCTAAAGTATATAAATATTAGTGAAACTATTCAGTTGACTATGTGAAAATAGTTTAACTGTAAAAATTCAATACAAGAATAGTGCAATGTTAACAATGGGTAATAAATACAGTATTTGTCAAAAGATAATAGAAATGCATTATCTTTAAGTCCCATACAAGGACAACACAATGGATTATATTTGCTTTACTATCTATGTGACATGTGGATCCACCTTGTATTGTTCAATGTAAATTTGTCATGTACTCAAAAATTGCATGGCATATAAACAACAATAGGAATTGTTTTTGCAAAGATATTTCATATAGCATTTCTCTCGATCCAAAAAGCACATCGCATGTAAGAGAATTGCAGTTTTCGTAGACAGGTTGAAATGCAATGGAATATGCATTTTCCAATATCAATGTACCTTGAGCCTGTTTCGACCTGTTTACACTGTACAAAATTCAATAATTTAAACGGTGTGTATGTGTGTGTGTGTGTGTGTGTGTTTAAATAATCTTGTATACTAAATTTGTATATAGACTTGTGAATCCATACTTACAACTTGTGTTGATGCAACTAGTATTTCCAGGTCTTTGACAACTTTTCTTGTCATTTTTTCCATAATTGTCCACTGTGTTGTGCACAAATAGTTTTGTTTTTCATCTCTTGTCCTGGTTATATTTTTAACTATTCATATGTCTCAAACATATAATGCACCTGGTATATAGAATATTGTAACCCTGATATAATTTTACTTGAGAAATACTAGCATAGAAATGATAAATCATTGACCATCCAAAAGGATGTCATTGACTTGTCATTCGTTTATTGATCAATCCCTCTGTCCAGAAAATATTCATAGTTGCTCAATCATATATAAATAATGTAAAATAACCAATATGAAGAACAGTTTGGATATATTTTTTGGTCAACTGCACAATTTACACTCTAGTATACATACATTTGCAATTGTTTTTATTTCACATCGATACTTGCTTCACATGTTATTGTTTGTGTTCCACTTGGATCTGCAATATTCGTTGATTTGATTCCAAGTATTGCTACTTTTATTCAATTGAACATAGCAATTCCCAAATTGCATAGACATCTGATCCTATTCATTTGTGATGTATAAAATGGAGAGCTTATATGAAGAGAGCAGAATTTTCCTTAGACACACAAATTTTATTAAAAGAAGGAAAATAATTACACAATTAATGTGAGAGATTACAATCTATGACATTACTCTCGCATGAGAAAATCAGATCTTTAATAAGATCATAAAACTAATTCTAAATTAATTTTTGGTATGGACATCTTATCACATAATCATATGAGTATGACAAGTTTCCATGTACATTAAATAAATATTCTAACAATTTCCTAGTATATTGTTTCTAAGAAGCGACTCTTTTCTAGACTCATTATCTATTCTAACTAAATACATTCTAGAAAATCCTAAGTATTATAAATAATATTATACTAAGTTCTTTAGAATCAGAATATCTAACATCGCCCCTCTTGATCCAAAAGTACATTGGAACAAATACCAATGTATTCTCTAAACTTATTTAATTTGATCCTGCCAAGCGGTTTCGTGAAAATATCTGAGATCTGATCTTCTGAAGGATAGTATATCGGTTTGATGATGCTCTTTGTAATGAGTGTCCTGGTTTAATGATAATTCGTGTCGACATGCTTTGTTTTTTATGGAAAACTAGATTTTTAACAAGTTTAATGGACGATTGACTATCAATTAACAATGAAGTAGATTATGTTTGAGAAAATCCCAAATCCTGTAAAATTCCATGTAACCGAACTATTTCACATGTTGTTTCCCATGTTGATATATATATATTATGCTTCTGCGAAAGAATTTGCAACATTATTTTTCTTCTTACAACTCCAAGGAATTTTTGTTGATCCCAAATTCATGAAGTAACCTAATGTTGATTCCCTATCATCAACACTTCCAGCAAAATCTACATCTAAATATCCAACAAGTACATTTTTTTTATTCTTCTTATATAGAAGACCATAATATTTTTTACCTTAACTATATCTATGAACCAGTTTTGCGGCATTTCAGTGGTTTTCCCTAGGTTCTTGCATAAATATGAAGAGAATATTGACTGCATATGATAATTATAGACGAGTGGTTGTCAAATAAATCAAGCTACCAATCAAATTCCTATAACTAGCGTTTTTTACCAATTCCCCCCCTTCAAGTTTTGAAAGTTTTAATTTTTTCTCCATCTGCGTGAGAACAAATTTGCAATCTTTCATGCCAAATATTTTCAATATCTCAAATGCATACTTGCATTGATTAATTAAAATGTTGTTTGAATGTTGAAATACTTCAACTCCAAGACAGTAGTGAAGTAATCCCAAATTTGTCATCTTGAATCTAGCCTATAATTCCTTCTTTATCTGAACAATATGATCATCATTGTTTCCAGTAATGAATTTATCCAAGATTTCTTTACAAAATTCAAGGATTTATTGTCGCAACTCAAATTTTGCAATGTTGATAAATCGAAGGAGGAGAAACAAATGGTTCTCACCATTATCTCCAAGCTTGGTCTTGAATTCTCTGTATTCATATCCACATTCCATTATGTCAGATTCACCTCTGGAGCCACCTGGAATATGCCTTCTCTTTAGGACTTTATCGAATCCCTAACACAAGATCAAACCAAGCTCATCAACATGGGAAAAATCAAAGGCCCAAAGTCCCATGCACTCACTATGCAAGATGGAAACCAGAAATATCATAAATCTAAAGATAAATAAAAAAGGAAATCTCATGCACATTCGAAGAAGGAAGAGTACACAAAACCCTTCATCGATGCCTCCGGATCCAAAGGGGAAAAGGGAAGAAAAGGGGAGAAATGCACGTACTTTCACAAAGGATTCCATCTAGAATCTGCATGCATGCAAAAACAAATAGATCTGATGACTCAAATACTTCAGCAAAAAAACCTTGGAGATCTCATCCCCTAGGGTGCTAGGAAGAAGAATCCAAAAGATCAGACTTCCAAGAAAGGAAATTATAGCCATGCCTTGATTTCCATCAACTCCTCTCCCGATGCTTGGATCATAGATTCAAGAGAATCACATCACATGGCTACCTCAAAAGTAGTATATTATTCATTGGATGCATGCAAAGGTCCTCCTATTATGATGGGGGACAACTCTTTTGTCGAAGTCATCGGCAAAGGAAGGATCAAACTCAATAATGGAATCTCTGAGAATGTGTTGCACGTTCCCAAACTTTCCGTCAACCTTCTCTCTATGTATTAGATGACAAATTCTGACACTGGAAAGAAATTTATATTCACACCAAATTCTATGGACATCTATGACATGCAAACCAACTCTAGGGTTGCTACCGGTGAGGTAAATCATCAGTCTAGATTGTATAATTTTTCTGAATTCGTTGAACCTGATTATGCTTTACTGCTTAATCATGCTGATGAAAGTAGTAGGATATGGCACGAAAGGTTTGGACATTTGAATTTTAGATACATGCAACAACTTAGCAAGCAAATGTTGGTTGATGGTCTATGAGACATCCATTTCTCCACGAGAGTATGTGAGGGATGTGTTTTCGGAAAACACCCTCAAGAGAAATTCAACAAAGAAAAGTCTCAGAGAGCTTCTACACCTTTATATTTGATCCCCAGTGACCTTATGGGTCCTTTTCTACATCCATCCATCAGAAAATTGAGGTTTTTTCTCATTTTTGTTGATGATTTCTCACATTTTACATGGATCTACTTTCTCAGGAAAAAAATTGAGGTCTTTCAACACCTCAACGATTTCAAAGCCCTAGTTGAGACACAGTTCGAAAAGAAGATCAAAGTCCTTTGAACTGATAATGGGGGAGAGTATGTAAATCATGAGATCCATAATCATTTCCATGATGCATGGATTCAGTTGGATCACACAGTTCCCTATACTCTACAGCAAAACAGAGTTGTTGAGTGGAAAAATAGATCCCTAAAGGAGATGGCATATTGCATGTTGCATGAAAATTCACTACCACGGATACTATGGGTCGAAGCACTTAATTGTGCAACATACATCCAAAATATATCTCCCCATATATATTTCAAGGATAAGACCCCCTACGATGATTGGAGCGGCCTCAAACCGAAAGTGACCCACTTTCGCATTTTCGGTTCATGTGGATGGGCCCGGATTCCCTCTGAAAAGAGGAAGGTACTTGATCCATAGATCATTGAGTGTATTTTTGTTAGATACCCCAATGGTGTGAAGGGATATAGGCTTATTTATATTTCCTCGGACTGAATCATCATTGAGCAAAGTGTCCAATTCGAGGAAAGTGTCTCGCATGCACCTCAGTAGCCGCTTGCAGACACCTTCATTCTTCCACCTGTCCAAGTTGATGATCATGAACATGTCTACTCTTGTTCAGATGAGAGTTATGATTCATAGGACTCAGATGATTCAAATTCGGAGTCAGTACATTCATATGAAGATTCATAGCATCTAGATGCAGTTGTAGAGCCAGAGCAGAGACCTAAGTGGGCACAAACTACTCTTCAGGATGCATAGGATCTCATTGGTGATCTAACAGATATTAAGAGGACTCGATCTGATTTCGAGGAGCCTCCTGTTTCACTCATTACCACTGAACCATTTCCCTCTAGGCATCTTTTCTTGGTTCAGTCTTCAGATCCACGGTCTTATGGTGAGGTTGCTGGAAATCCCTTTTGGGAATTCACCATGCAGGAGGAGTACAAATCCCTCCTCAAGAATCAGACTTGGGATATGGTTTCGATTCCTTCTGGGAGGAAACTTGTTAAATTCATACGGGTCTATGGAACCAAGAGCATAGCGGATGGAAATATTAGCAGATACGAAGCCAAGCTTGTTTCCAAAGGATTTCAGCAGGTGCATGGTATTGACTATGAAGAGACATTTGCTCCAGTAGTGAATATGGATTCCATACGATTGGCACTTGCCATTGCGGCAGCCAAGGGATGGGAGGTCCATCATATGGATGTGAAGAATGCATTTATTCACAGTGGTCTCTCTTAGGAGATCTATATGGAGCAGCCTCAGGGATTCATGCAGGACTCATCTTTGGTCTGTCGACTGAAGAAGTCCCTTTATGGCCTCAAGAAGGCTCTGAGGGCATGGTATGCCAACATGGACTCCTACCTGTTGTCACAGAACTTTGTACGTTGTAAATCAGACCCGAATATCTACATGCTCGGGATGGATGATTCACTTCTACTCTTAATTATGTATTTTGATGATTTGTTGATCATCGATTGCTAGACTTCAAGGATTTTTGCATTCAAGAGGATTCTACATGATAGTTTTTTTATGAAATACATGGGTCTGATACACTTCTTCCTTGGACTCAAGATAAGTCAGGATGCATCAGGCATCAAACTGTCTTAGGCCAAGTATGCATGAGATCTCCTTAAGAGATTTCACATGACAGAATGCAAGTTTGCTCTGACTCCTTTACTATCAAGGGTCAAACTAGAGGATGACGGGGAGACTCCACTAGTTGACATCACATTTTACAGACAGCTAGTGGGAAGATTGTAATATATCACACACTCTAGACTAGACCTCCCATGTGCAATTGGTGTGGTTTCCAGGTTCATTAAGGTGCCGCATGAGCTATATTGGAAGGCTACAAAGTGTATCCTTTGATACGTACAGGGCACCATCACCTTTGGGATTAATTATGTAGCATACTCTACATTATATATCATCAGGTTTACTGATTCTGACTGGGTTGGTGATAGAAATGATCGCAAGTCCACATCTAGTTACTCAGTCATTCTTTGTTCCCAGCCTATTTGTTGGTCAAGAAAGAAGCAATCTACCATTTCTCTATCTTCATCCAAGGCAGAGTACAGAGGGGTAGTTAACATAACCATGCAATCTACGTGGCTACAACATTTTCTCACTGAGTTGGGAATTAAGTTTCATCGGTCGATCGTCATCTAGTGTGACAACCATAACACTCTGAAGTTCTACAAAGATCCATTTTAGAGGCAGTGGACGAAGCACATTGATATCCAAATGCACTACATCCGGGACTTAATACACGAGAGGATCATCAACTTACAATTATTTCCTTCAGCAGAAAATATGACAGACATCTTCAGCAAGACCTTCACTAAGCAGAAGTTCCATTCTCTATGAAGTCGTCTTGGAGGAAGGACACATTTTTCTAGCAACTATAGTTCTTCTTTTTACATACATTGTACCTTGAGGGGTGGTTTTTCCCATGATGTTTTCCCTCTTTCCTCGCTTTATTTCAGTGTATCTTTTGTATTTGGGTACCTAACATGGCCTCGTTGTCGAGACCCATTCTTTATTTTCACTATAGTGATGTTTAGGGGGGTGTTGGAGTTACTTCACACACACCTAGGATTTATTTTTCCTAAGGTTTTCCCTTGTTTATTAGTCATAATTAGTCATTATCTAGTCTCCTATATTTTAGGGGAGAATATTCCACTTGGAGAATATTCTCTTTCAGTTGTGTAATGCCCATATAATTCTAAACATCATTTAAGTTTCCTAAACATTTTATGAAAGTAATTTGAAACAGTAACTTCTTAGCATAATAGTGATTCTCATAACAACAACTTCAGTAACTTAGATTTATCAATAAATACTGAATTCATGATAGAAAGAAATAAATACATAACTTAACAAAGTACCTGGTTCTGATGCTAATTGTTGTTGCCACTGTGCCTTGCTGCTGCCTTTCTACTCCCTGCTACACAGATCAATCCTGCCACAAACAGGAAAATAGTTGCCCAAAACTATTGTCCTCCCTGCCAACTAGGAAAACTACCTAGCTCCAGGATATCTATGGATATCCTGACCCTCTGTGCCCAAAACCTCCAGCAACTCAGTGCCTCCCCTGATCAAAAGCCATAGCCTCAAAACTCTGTGCTCCCAAAAAGTCCAAAAGTCCACAAAATACAGCAGTGCACAGAATCTCGCAGCTCACAAAAACACACCATCGTCCAGAGGCTCTCTGCTCACGGAAAAATACCATAGTCACCGCCAATATAGTTGGCTCCGCAAATACAGTCCGCAGCATCCATCCCCGCCGAATGGTGCGCACATCCCCCTCTTCCTATCCCTTATTCCTCTCGGACGACTCAAGAAATTACTCCTCCAACCACCCTGCGTCCCCCGTCCTTCGTCATGAGTTAATGTTTTATCTCCTCGGGATCCATGGCTATCCCTTTCTGCATACGCCACCATTTTTATATCATTTTTCATTGATCTATTAATTTTATTTCACAGGTCATTAAATCTGATCTGTAATTTGAACTATTACTCAGTTAACCATAATTAATTTATTTAATTAATTTTACTTTATAATCTTTAAGCATGTATCCCATTAGGGTCGTTACAAGTTGACACTTTAGTTTGACTAGTTGAGTTGAGTTTAGATGTTGCATTGGTTTTGTCACCATGAAACATTGGGATTATCACTAGTTAATGTGCACTTTCCTTTCGATCATCACCAGACTGGCGCATTACCCTTGATTCCTGATCTACTCCTCACTACTCTATGTTCATTCAGTTAACTGAAGACTAGTTGACTAGTTAACTCAGCTAGGTGGCAGTTCATTGTCGTAACTACCTAAGAGACTAGAATAGGTGGCAGTTCACTCACGTAACTACTGTTGTGTGTCCAGATCATTCTATACCACCACTATGGCGCATTGGTTCTCCACCATTATGGACTCATTGAGTTATATAGAGTATATCATGTGTAAATTATTCATTATTCATTACGATTAATGAGAATTCTTTCATTCTTTCTCTCCTTCTTCTTCTTTCTCAAATTCTCTCTGAAAATGTGTGTATTATTGTTTAGCTAGATCTATTATGTGCAGGTTCAACACATTTACAAAATTCTACCAATCGTAAAAATTCTTCCCATCGTTTTTGTTAATCCATCACATACATTTGAAGCATATCCTCTAGAATTTGATTTGTTCTTTTAGTTTGTCCATCTGTTTCGGGGTGATATGTGGTACTAAAATTCAATCGTGTTCCCAAATCCTCTTGGAAACTAGTCCAAAAACGTCTAGTGAATATCGATCCATTATCATATATTATCTTTCTTGGTACACCATGCAATCTTACAATTTTCTTAACAAAAATTCTAGCTATGTCTGGTGCTTGATATGTCATACGAACTGGGATAAAATACTCACTCTTCATCAAAGTGTCGACGACTACAAAAATAGAATCATGTTTCCTTGTCGTCAATGGAAATCCAACAATAAAATCCATCGATATAACTTCCCATTTCGATTCAGGAATCACATGTGATTGTAATAATCCTTCTAGATGTCTATGTTCATCCTTCACTTGCTAACATTCAAGACATCTCGCGACATAGTTAACTATATCAGTTTTTATTCCCTTACAAAAGAATAAAGGTTTAAGGTCTTCCTTCATCTTCGTGACTCAAGGATGAGCCATATACACTACTCGATGAACTTCGTTGAAAATAAAATTTCTCAATTTGTCATCTCGTGGTACATAAATTCTTCCATTATACCTTAGTAGCCCGTCATTGTCCAAATAATATCCCTCAAATCTAGGTATCATCATGGTATCTTGTTCTATATTCTCTTTTACTTCCTTGTACCATTTGTCATCAATCTATAATGCTAAGACCTATTCTTGAAGATTTGTCTTTAGGGGTATTACTAAGAAAATGTGTGGTCTTCGACTCAATGCATCTGCTACTATGTTAATTGTTCCTTTAATGTACGTGATCTCAAAATCATTCTCACTTAAAAAAATTGACCAACGTCTTTGTCACGCGTTCAAGTGAATCTGAGTAAAAATATGTTTCAATTCTCTATGATCGGTTTTCAACTCGAGTTTCCATCCAATAAGATAGTGTCTCTAAACTCGCAAGGCATAAACAATCACTAATAACTCCAAATAGTGTGTTGAGTAATTATCTTCATGCCTTCTTAGTTTCCTTAAAACATACGCGATAACACATCATTCTTGCATTAATAATCCACTCAATCCTTCCTTGGATGCGTCAGTGCATACCAAGAATTATTTTTCCATATCCGGAACTTTCAGTATTGGTGCTATTGTTAGTAGTTATTTAAGATTTTAAAATGATTCCACCTACTTCTCTAACCATACAAATTTCTTATTCTTCTTTTGTAGTTCCATAATTGGGTTTTCTATTTTTGAAAAACCTTCGACAAAACGTCGATAGTAACCTTCTAATCCCATAAAACTATGTGCCTCTTGTACGTTCATCAGTGTTGGTCATTCCATAATATCCTCTACCTTCGATGGATCCACGGTGATACCTTCTCCAGAACTAATGTGTCCAAAATAGTGAATCTATGTATGGTAAAAAGAACACTTCGACAACTTTCCGTACAACTTGTTTTCTCTTATACACTGTAAAACTAATCTCAAATGTTCATCGTTCTTTTCTTTCATCCGAGAGTAAATTATTATATAATCAATAAATACTTGTGAAAACTTACCCAAGTACTCCTGGAATACCCCATTCATTAAACTCATGAAAACACCAGGGGCATTTGTCAATCCAAACGGTAATACAGTAAATTCATAATGTTTGAATCTTCTTTTAAATGATGTTTTAGGAATGTCTTCCTCTTTTATTCGCAATTGATGGTACCCCTATCTCAAATCAATCTTTGAAAACAATGTTGCTCCCTTCACTTGATCAAATAAGTAATCAATTCTCGATAACGAGTATTGATTCTTGATCGTGGATTTATTTAATTGACAATAGTCAATGCAAAGCCTCCAAGATCCGTCCTTCTTTCTTACAAAAATTACTAGTGCACCCCACGATGATACGCTTGGATGTATAAGTCACAAATCCAACAACTCCTTCAATTGCATATTTAAATCTTGCAATTCAGGTGTCGACATCCGATATGGTCTTCTAGAAATTGTTCATGTTCCAGGTTGTATATCTATAGTAAATTCCAATTCACTATTTGGCGGTAAACCTGGTAGTTATTCAGGAAAAACATTGGAAAACTTCGATACTACTAGGAAGTCTTCCAATCTTTTTGCATCACCCTTTTCGTTAAGAGATAAAATGGCATACAACTTACATCCCTTGCACATATTTTTCTGTAATTGTAGGGAAGAAATAAATCTTATTGATACTCCTTGGTTTCTTCCTACAATTACCCTACTATGTCCCAAATCATCAATTAAACTTAATCTTTTCATCTTATAATTAAGTATCGCATCATGCGATTCTAACCAATCCATTCCAATCACAATATCATAGGATCCCAAGATGGTGACAAAAAGGTTTACACTTGTGAAACATTCACCCAAATCGATAATACAATATTTAACCTTTCCTCCAACTTTTTTCTTGGCTCCATATGACATTTCTACATATCTAAAATCATCTTGTTTGACTACCTTCACCTTAATCTATTTGAGCGCATCACTACAAATAAAAATCTCAGTAGCTCCTAGGTCTATCAAAATATTAAATTGTTGATATGTTATCATACATGACGTCTCGAGCACTATAGACTAATGCTTGGCATGGCGTTTATTCATTGTTGCATGAATCCTATGGGCCTTTCCCAAATCACCTACTGTCATTTTTCATGTTGATCCAAAAGTTCTCCACAAATCCAACATTCGTTCTTAGGGCCGGTACTCCTAGTTCTAGAGTATGAATCTATTGTTCTAGGGTTCTGAGGCCTCGATATGTTCTACATAATAGATCTATATTGTTGTTGTTGTTGAGGAAGACATGGTTTATGTTGCGTTGGTGCTCTATACGGAGTCCTCTAATTGTTATCTTATCTACGTGGTTCCTCTAGGTGTATCACAATGCCCAGAAGTCTGTCTAACGGGTGTATGTTGTTGCGGCACTTTAAGTAGCGTTTTTCCTGCCTACGTGGAAGGATTCCTACCTTGACCCCCACTATTCAACTCTTCTTCGGTGATAAAATCCTTTTGTATTTCATCGTGAAAAGTGTGAGACATTAGGATCCTCACCTTAGCACGAATGTTGTAATTGAGACCAAACACAAACTTATTCACCTTTAACTTTTCTGCATTCAAATGCAGAGCATATCTAAGTAACTTAATATCATACTCAAGTATTGTACAACTTCCATGTCGTAAAGCATTGAAATCATTAATTTGACGCTTAATTAACTCATCAGATAGCTACCTCTCTTGGAATCACTCCTCGAACAATTCCCAAGACATGTCTTCAATAACCATATGCAGTTGAGGTAAGAGTGTCGTCCACTAGAGAAGCGCACTCCCTTTCAGTTGGAAGACCTCCATGTGGAACTTCATGTTGGAGGTATAATCACTCAATGCCAAGCACATTGTCATATTCTCCAACCAAGATTTGGCGGCTAAACTGCCCGTGGAACCCAAGAACTCGAAAAATTTTACCTTCTCAAATTCTCTGTGAACAATACCACTAACTACAGGAGGGAATTGCAAACCCTCATTAGGTATAGACTATGTGCCCTCATTTTGCAATTACATTAAATTTATGGAACAAGGGAGAGAACAAAGATATTATTTACGCAATAATTGAACAATTCAACACTAATAAGAATTGTGTATTACCTGCGCATAATACAACATCGCTTCGCTAAGAACTAAAAGACATTCAAATGTTAAATATAAAGTTATTTTATTTGTATCAACCTTTTCTTAACTGATCTACAAAGAGTAACATTTATAAAACAAGCATAGAGAAACTTTTATAATATGTTTATATGTTCACAATTTTACGCAAGTGATTTCAACATCATAAGCATGTAACTAACATAAACATCACCTACACAAATATAAAATACATTCCTTAAATAAATACTTAATGGTATATCATTAAGTCTAAGAAAACTATATAGAGAAGTACAATGTACAAGTAAAACGAACTTCCAAAACAGGTAATAAATGAATAAGTAATTTAAGGATGAAATGTGCGTACGAAAATGATGAGTTAACTCGCACATCACTGCTTGCACAATTTACAAATTCAATCCTCAAGAATATATTTAGGGACTAACTCTAATACAAGATCTATCAATGTAGAAACAAGGATTTTAAAATACAAACAACCCTTACCCTTGTTTAAGGATGTTTATCTTGCTCCTCCAACTTATATGAATAAATTAACTCGCACGAAAGGTAATTTTTAAATTCCAAGTAAATAGCAAGTCACTCACTTCATTTGCATAGACATTGAGCTCAATTTGTTATGATTGTAGGTTTTACACTTTCTTATTAACATTATAGTTATCATAAGAATCTAATTTAATCAATATTCCTTTTATTAATTATCTAAGCTAATTACTTAGTCATTTTTTAATTGATTAAGGTAAGGCACAATTTAATATTTAGATCAAACGATGAATAAACAAATAATTACGCCGAAAGGGTATTACTATTGGAGATGGGCACAATTAATCATCTTTTAATCTTAAATTATAATCTGATGGCTACACATTGAAGATGTCGGTATATTCTTAGTCGTCCTCCAAAATCAATGAGTCGGATTTATTGTTGATAACTTCCTTGCATTTACGAATGCATCAGTTAACCTGTTTACTTTTTTACATTTACCTAATAATATTAAAAAATTACTGTAACATCATATGATTTCCACGTTTAAATAATTAACCTTTGAGATTACCACGTTTAGCAGTTTAGCAAGATACTCCTTCAACTTCATTCTTGAAAATTACACGTATTAGACAAGCCACGTTTTCATACTATCACGCGTTTCCTCTACCTCAGATTTCCTCAACTGTAAGCCTTTCAACATTCACCAACCGTGAGTTAGAGACTGTGCTAGTTATAAAGAAATATTAAATGAATACTACAACTAGCACAGCCACATAATTGTGGTTGATTAACGCCGAAAGGTTGATAAGATGAAAAGAATCCTTAAAAGAATATATTAAATTTTATTATTGATTAACAAATAAACGGTTGAGCTTGATTTATCTGGTGTTAATATTTTAATTTATGTTAATCACTTACGTGGCAATCAGTTAGCTATCAAAGTAATTTTTAAATATGATTAGGTAAATGTAAAAAAGTAAACACATAAACGGATGTCTTTATAATAGCTCGGAAGTTAATGATCGAAATCACAGCCATTTATTTTGTGGGTCTACTAAGAATATTCCAGCCATATTTAATCCTGTCCATAGAAAACTTATTAAACACTAAACCCCTATTAAATCTACCTATTGTCAATAGGTGTACGCCTTTGGCGTAATGATGGAGACACTCACTAAAAGAGAAAACCTATTTCCATTTTTATTTAGCTATCTTAAACGCATACGACAAGGAAGACATGATTTGGATACATCCGTTTTGTGTCTATGAAAGTAAACAAAAGTAGAGATACCAGTTTTTGGTCTATTTCCCGTTGTCCGCACTGAATAAAATTGGCAAGGTTAAAGTTGTTTTTATTATTATTTTTTCTTAGTGTACTCTTGGGCCTGCAAATTATTCAGTTCCGGGACTGCAATAATTTCTATGGTTGTGGAAAAATTATACCTTATTCCCAAGACATGTCATGCAACAAATCCATGAGTCAAGCACCAAAAACCGACGTAAACTCTGATTGTTAAGCTTGAAACAATTTAAAAACACGAAACAAGAGGGATTTGGCTCAGAAATGTTGGGATTTGGCTCAGAAATGACTTTTATGATATTTGGGTAATGATCTTGGGTGCCCTAGGAAATTTTTACTGTGATACGCGCTCAGAGTCTGCTGAATATTACGAAATTTGAATTTGCCTCTACTTCTGTCCTGGCACAGTAAGGGGAAAAGTATTTCAAATCTAAGTGAATAAAGGCAGAAATTTTACACAGCGTTTTTTGTCCTAATCTTGATCGAAATCCGCCATTTTTACATACTACAACTTTATCTATGACTCTGATCCATGGTCGCCTACTTGACTTAATTGGAAATAGAGTTTTATAACTATGCACCCAAGTTTTGGGACAAACTTGATATGTGCATGGACTGATTGTTAGAATTGCAAACAGCGGAAAACACAATTCACAATGATAATTAACAATCACACACAGATAATAGAAACAGGGATTTCACTGGTTCACCCGAAAGTTGGCTACGTCCACCAAACATAGGCATCGGTTGTTTTATTATTCAGATCATGGAGATTACATCAGCTCACTCACACTCAGTCATTTTGCCTCTACGGGATTACATGAATTTATACATTCACACAAGAAACTGATTAATAAATGCAATCCATATCCATATTCTAACTTCGTCTATTTGGTTATAACCAAAGCAGAATAATAGGATCCAAATCTGTTCTTAGTAATTCATTGTCACCAAATCCCAACATTGATCACTAAACTTTATGTTTAGATGCAAGGTTGAAACAGAAGAACTAATAAGACACATTCTGTTTAATTCGAAATTGTTGTTGGTGAGGATATGACTTTTCAACCTACAAAGGAATAGGTTTTATCTTTTGATTAAGAGGGAGCTTATAAAATTCCTCAACATAGAAGAAAATAGAAATACAAATAACCAAGAAGCTACTACCACCCACTAATGAGCAGAGATGTCATTTCCATACCCAGTAATAAGAAAAGTTATAGCACAATTGTTATTGAAGCTCAGAAATTTACCACATCAATCCAATAATTCTATACAATAGTCATACAAGAACTATTCAAAGATTTGTGAACATAGGATAAATAATTTTGATATTGGAATAAACTCAGTTTTTGTAAATCTCTAAAATTTGAAACCAAATCAACAATTCTTACATACAATACATATTATGACCAACATTCTGAAATAATACCCAAGAAGTTAACTATATTAAAATGCTAGTACCATAATCAAGTGAATATGATATATGTGAATATAATCTTCAACTTCTAAACTTACACATGTCATTATTGTTTCTCATTGCTAAACCAAGGTCTTCACTAGTACCTCCCATCCAATGCTAGGGGTAATCTTATTTTCCCTTAGCGTCCCCGAGCCGAAAAGGGCTCACACACAGAAAACCAAATCTCAAATAGCACAAATTTTCCCTCGCAGGGAGAGGCTTCCACCTCACAATCTTGCAGCCCAACTCACACAAGTAAACTAGTCAATAGAAATTTCAATAGCATTTCATTCATCCAACAATAGGGTGTCTTTCCTACTTCTTCACCTTTCTTTTATAAAAAAAAAAATGATTTGACACTTGTCTTCGCATGCAATATTAGCTAATTTGAATTTACATTTTTAAAGAATATTCACCCCCTACACTTGTCACACTTTCCCCAAGTTGCACATGTTTATATTTCTTTTATTTAAATAAAATAAGCAAATTCTCTCACACCCACAATTAGTTCCTAGATTTTCTCCTAGATGTCCCTTAGTTTCCAAATTTATCTTGTATTATGTCTCCTAACTAATTTATAGTTGGAGTTTAATTAGGACTCTTATCTTAGTTAGGATTTAGAGTTTGATTGTCTTAGGATACTAATTCTATGTTGACAATCCATTCTCTCATTAATATATTTTCTTTTAATTAAAATTCATTTTTATTAATTTCAAGCACACATTGTGAATATGTCTTAATTTATTCTCTATTCTCTAGATTTTAATTAGTCTAATATTCCTTAGAACCATTTATACCATTTGTAGAATTTTATTAGGCATAACAATTAAACTTAGATTTTATTATGTTCCCTTTCATAATTTAATAAAAAATTATATTAATTCATTTCTCTTTTCTATCAGTTCTAAATAATTGTTTTATTCTCTACTCTAACAAAGTCTAAGTATTCATTTTATTTTCTAATGTCTTCTAGATTTTATTGAATCATAAATTTATTCATGCGACATGCCCTTCAAGACACACATCCACGATCCAAGGGTGTCACTCGCCATTTGACTTAGTTTGGAAGTTATCTGATGCTTGGAGTCAATACTCCACTTGTCGACATTATGTGAGACTAAAGGCTTACTGGGGAATAAGGAATCCACCTTATTGGGTTCCCCTCAGAAATCCTCATGAGCGACTGTCTCATTCGTCTCTCACGACATCATGAACCTCTCAAGAACAAGGTATTCATTAACCTTCAATTCAGGTCACAGCGGGAGTGCTAGTAGGATGTGGCAGGGAAGTTGTCACATCTCTCCCTCATCCATATTATATCTTTGTATGACCTTGTTACTCCATATGTGAGTCGGATTAGCAAGTGTCACTGAGATGAACAAAGTTCGCTCACACAAGAATAATCCAAAATACTTGGAATATAACAAAGTAATCCATATAGGATTGTAAATAATAAATGAATAGTAAGATATATGATGATTACAATTGAGAATGAGGGCTCGTTTATATACCCACACAGGGGTTCCCTTTACCAATAGTCATGTCCTTTGAGACATGACCTTTCATTATTAATAATTATTATTTATTAATTATTATGTTATGAATATCTATGGTATATGTATATTTATGTTCATAACATTATCTTGCCCTTAAAAATGCTTTGTCCTCAAAGCATACTTTATGGAAGATTTATCTCTTGCGCTAGCTTGTAATTATTGTCGCTTGATTATTCATTATCGAGTTAGTAATCATTGAGGACTTGAGACAATAGGATTTTCTAAGCGTTGAACAGAACTTTCGCAATGTAAAGGAGTCTGCCCATCCTAATTCAATCTTTTGCATGGGGAGTTTATAAGGTTCTTGGAAAGAACTTGATGTATTTTGACTCCCATGATAACTTCTATTTTGAGCATCACTTGTAGCTGAAGTAATATTCTTAGACATACTGATCATTTGTTTATGTTGATACAAGACTTGGCTAAAGTATCGATTTTTGTGATTAGGATGTTGATAAGGCATCCTTGCAACTTGATCCTTACTTTGTATACTTATAGTTTTTTGTTGATTAACTTTTGGAATTGAATTTTCTTCATGGCCCTGGATTGTTTCTTCTTCGACATTTGAAGACCTCTTTACATC